>JAHRHZ010000274.1:17645648-17709656 GCA_024137785.1 Ginglymostoma cirratum
GTCAGCTTTCCTGCTCCTCTGATGCTGCTTGGCCTGCTGTGTTCATCCAGCTCTACACCTTGTTATCTTAAGTTTTAAATATGTTTTGTTTGCTTGCCCATCTTGTCTGTGAGTTTACATTATATACTGAAGATAGCATTTGAAATGAAATCTATTTTGCTTTACTCTGAAAGAAAAGGGAGTCTTTTAAAGTCAATGAAATGAATGCTGCAAAAGTCATTGTTACAGATGAAGCAATCAACCATTCTTATTTATCCTCCAACTCAAACCTGCTCTTCCCTCTTGTGAAGAAGAGCTTCAATGACAATATCCTTATGTCTGTCATTTAATTGGACCTCTTGAGAATTGTAGACGTATTCACTTGTCAAATTTACAATGCTGTCTAGATTAACTTTGCTCTTTTTTTGCTATTTCAATCACAAACAACCAAAAGCTATGTTTATAAGCTTTCCTTATAATTTAGATCCCTCAAACTACATTCAGTCCTGTGGCCTTTCTCTTCCTTGCTTCTGTTATGACACAGTCAGACAGCAGAATCAAATCGGCCTCCCTATCTCCAAAATCGCATTACAGTAAGATTAAAATCTTCAACAGCTCTAAAAAGTGACACCTGTGGTTCCTAACCAAACTTTTTGATAACCAGCCCTTCGTTTTGAGAATAATTGGTACTAGACACCAGGTTTACAGCTTAAACAAAATACTTCACAATTTATTAACAGTGCAGTGACTTTAGCAAAGCGAAATTAAATAATAGTAATCAAATTAATGTCTAGATTTAAATTTAATGATCTTTGAATTCAGCTCCCACATCTTCATGTCAAAACACAGGTAAACATACATGTTTGAGGGATAAATTTTATAAAGGAAAAATAACTGACCAGATTACTTGAGCAGTTTCTGTGATGTTTTGCTTCAAAGGTACATGGGATTGTCTATTGAGTGATTTTGCTGAAAATGTCAATCAGTGCTACATTTTCCACTTCACTCTAATGAAACTTCAAAGTTACTTAGTGTTATTTTGAAAAGGCTATAGAATTCTTAAATCGACCTACAATTAACTTTTGAGGCCTGACTTCGAAAACAGTTAACAGCTTATTTGTTCTCCATTTTTAACATAAGCTGCTACTCACAGACGAAAGGTTACCTATCAGCTTTCAGTTCACCGCTCCAAACCAACAATCGATATATAAAAAATGAAATATCAGTGAGCATTCTAGCAATTCCTACATGCTGGTGTCTCATCTTTTTTTTTGAGTAACCATGTTGGAGATGGAGTCTGATGAGAGCGCTTCCTGGATGGGTCATGACTTCTTTGAATTTAAAATCTTCTATTTTCTGTCACAGTTTAGCTCAGCGCATTGCACTTTGTGTGAAAATATGAAAGTGATCTGATGCGTCGCTTGCAGTACTTAAAGCAAATGTATAATTTTTATCGTTGAAATGTCTGCTTCAGTTTTAAGTTCTTATTTATATATAAATTGAATTTTCTTGGCAGGACTAGCTTGAATATATTGCCACAGTAACTGTGTATTAAATGCCCCAAATATTTTACATGTGTATATAATGCATATAAAAATGCCAAGCAAAATTTGAATTGGCATTTAAGGGTTCTGTTGATAATTTCTGCATTGTATTGATACTTGTGACTAAATAAATTATAGGGGTTTTTTCCTTGAACAAGGTAGTGGTTCATTATAGTTTTCTCCTTTTGTATTGATGATCACTATAATTAACTACAATATACAACTTGCTACTGAAGTTTCTTGGTGTATGAAATATTCTAAATATATGAAGCAAAAAATTATTACAAAATTATAGTGATAAATTTTGCTTTTGTAGGTCAATAACATCAATCAGCCTTTGGAAATTACAGCAATTTCATCACCAGAAACTTCAGTGAAGAGCTCTCCTATTCCCCATCAAGATAATGAAGGACCTCCAAATTTGAAAAAGAAGAAGGTGTTTGCCTCCAACGGTGTTCATTATTCTCCACTTACATCTGATGAAGAGCAGGAGGAGGAAACTGAACAGATTAATGGAAGGTAGGCTCATGTAAACAGAGGTTCGCATGCTAATTTAGAAAGATTTATATGACTGAAGCTAAACATTTAAAATGCAGTGCAATTAAAATTGTATTTCATGTTTATATGTAATGTGTATAAAATGTCAAGCAGGAATTGAATTGTCTTGTAAGGACTTGGCAGATCATTTCTGCACTAAGTGATAAGGTTGTGTTTTCTTTATCAAGGCAGTGGTTCGTTCTCTTTTTTTTTGAACTGATGACCATCATAATTAATTGCAATACAGGACCAACGAGCCGAGATTCTTGGCATGTGAAGTATTCTCAGAATGCAGGGAACATGAGTGCTACATGGGCAGCAGATATACCAGACCACTGCACTTTACACGTTCCCCTCCAAGCCAATCATCCTCCAGACATTGGAGTATATTGCAGTTTCTTCAATGTCACTCCGTCAAAATCTTGGAACTCCCTCTGGCATTGTGGGTATACTTACACTAAATGGATTGCAGTGGTACAAGAAAGCAGCACACCGCCACCTTCTCTAGGGTAACTAAGGATGGGCAATTGATGCTGGCCCACCCAGAAATGCCCACACCGTGTGAGTGAATGGAAAAAGTCTAACTCATTGTGTATTCGAGTTCCAAAAGAGAAATAATCTTTATTCTAAAGGAAGGGTGTTGAGAAAATGCAAATTTTCATAATGTAGAATGCATCTATTCTGAATACAAATTGTGTGAAATAAATCTCAATTAATCTGCTGAACAATTGTTTTGCGTTTAATCATGACCTTTTGTTATCTATCTGCTGTGGTAATCATATTATTAAAAAACAAGTGTCAGTGGTCGGCCAAATGGTGTGAGATGTAGTAAGTTTTTTTGCGAAGATCAAGTTGGACTAACTGTAGAAGCTTAGAGTCATTTGATAATAACACGCCACAATCCTGCTTTGAGAATCCTTGGTATTGACATGTGACACTAATGGATTTAGTGATCTAAATGAATTTCCTTCTTGAAGTCCAGTTTATTTTAATATTTGGCAAAAGTTAAGTATTAGTCGGCCCTCTTATACTTGCAGCTGTTAGGATAGTACATGACTTCTTGTAGTTGAAGTTTTGTATACTCAAGGGATTGCTGTACTGTTAATTATGGTACATGAAATACTTGAGAGCAAAACATTATTTTACTCCTGACGACTCTGAAAAGCAGTGTCTTGTGAAACTCGACAAAAAGCAAGAATACAGTCTCTCTTTAGAGATAACAAGCATGGGGCTGGATGAACACAGCAGGTCAAGCAGTATCATAGGAGCAGGAAAACTTGACGTTTCGGGCCTAAACCCTTCATCAGAAAAATGACAACTGTTCTCCAGCATCTGCAGTACCTTTTTATCTCTGATACAGTCTCTTTTTCCCTGACCTTCCTTCACAAAACAATCCTGCCATCCTAATGATGAATCTGGTAAACCTCCATTGAGGAAGTTCATTGACAAGTATACCCTTTGTTAGATGCAGATCAACACTGTACACAATAATCCAGATAAGGTCTCAATGTTTGGAGGTTTGTCTTAACGAATTCCTTTTCCATTGGTTTGCTCTTCATGTTAATAGAATGTGGCATCATCCCATCAACAGAGCTGGAAGAAATGAGTGTATTCTCCCTAAAGAAGTTTATCAATGCATGATAATTGTGTTGTGAGGCTGTTGTTTAGTGAACGTTGCTGCAGGCAAAAGGAGAAGAATCAATTTTGACTGCTGATCAAAGCATGACAACTCAGTTTCTACTTCTGTTCAGAACCTTTACACTCTTGGAAAATGTTTATGAAGTTTGACTTTTGCTTGGAAAGTTGACAGCATTTCATTTGCCTCTTAGTACTGGTCCTCTAACGCTTCACATTCATTTGGTTCCTATAAAGCAATCCTTGGTGTCTGATTATAATGAAGTGTCATTTTCATATTAGACGTGCTGGATCTTCTGATTTATCAGTTAGAGACTCTGCAAGCGTTTAAGGGATTGGCTTCAATAATTGAATTGCGCTGCATCTAACTTCCTATGGAATAGGAAAATGGGAAAAAAGTGGGTTGACCATTTAACCGCTCAAACCTCCCTTACCATTCGAGATCATGGCTGATCATCTCCATGCCATTTTCCCTAATTAACTCTGTATCCCTTGCTGTCATTAGCCTTCAGAGTCTATCCGTTTCTGTCCTGCACTTGCTGATTGATTGAGCTTCTAGAGCCCTTGGGTGTGGAGAGTTCCAAAGGTTTACCACCCTCTGAAAGATTTACTCCCCATTTTGGCTCTTAAAGGACCTGCTTTTTATCTTGAGATTACGTTCCCTAGTTCTGTACTGGACAGCTAGGGGAAATATGCTAAAAATATCCAGTCTGTCATTACCCTGCAAGAATCTCAAATTTCAATGCGATCAGCTCACATTCTTCAAAACTCTAGAAAGGTTTTCATCAGTTTCTCCACACAAAACAATCCTGCCATCCCAGGAATTAGGTTCACCATATTATGTTGCACTTCCTCAAGTATATCCCTCCTTAGATGCAAACCACATCTGTAAACGATAATCCAGGTCACATCCCCTTAAATCTGTATGTAACTGCAGTACTGCAACTTCGCTTCCAAACACTTAACCCCATGAAATGAATACCGGTGTGTTGTTTGTCTTTCAACTGCTTGCTGCATCTGCATGCTAGTTTTTGGTGACTTTTGGACATCTGCACCTCCCAACCTCTCCTCATGAAATATTCTGCCTTGCAGTTTTCTGACCAAAATGAATGACTTCTCAGTTCTTAACATTATATTCCACCTGGCAAGTTCTAGCTCATCTACTTTGCCTGGCCACGAGCTCTGGACCTCTTGAAACTTCTTTGCACCCTCCTTGTAGCATGGGTTTCCACCCCGATTGCTATCTTTAGCAAATTTCCAAGTCTTTCAATAGATCTCTGCAACTAAATCAATTATTTAGTTTATGAACAGTTGTGGATCAAGCCCTGACCTTTATGATACCCCGTGAGTAACAATCTGCTGTCTTGAATGATCCATTTAATCTTATTCTCTGCTTACCCCAATCTCATGCACTCTAATTTTATTTACTGAACTCTGTTTGGAAATGGTCTGAGAAACCAAAATTTAAAAAAAATCTGATAATCCAAATACACCACCTCCACTGGTTCTCCTTTGTCTCTCCTATGAATAACATCTTCAAAAACTCCAAGTTTGTGAAACATGATTTCTCTTTCATGTACCTGCGTGCCCAATTTTGCCATTCTTTTCTAAATGTTTAGCCTACTGCTGATGTCAACATAATAGTTTTGTGGTGTTCCATTGTCCCCTTTTCTTCCTCAAATAGAAATGGAGTTGCATTTTCTACTTTCTAGTCAGCAGGAACCTTTCCACCATCTTTGAATTACCAAAGATAATCGCCAAGTAAATTGGCACAGGGTCAACAAGATTGAAGGTAAATGCGTGGCTCAAAGATTGGTGTGGGAAATACTGGTTCAAGTTCAAGGGACATTGGCACCAGTACGAGGGAAGGAAAGAGCTGTTCTGATGGTACGGGCTCAACCTGAATTGTGCTGGGACTAGAGTCCTGGGGAATTGCTTAATTAGGGCTGCGGATAGGGCTTTAAAGTAAGTAGTGAGTTTAGTTGCGTAGAAAATTATGGATAAAGTTAGAGAGGCGGGGCTCAGCAGAAGCCGTTACTGTTTCCAGAACAAGTAATGAGGTACAGATTCCTGATCCTTTCTGTAGACCTAATTTCAAGCACAGCAGATAATAGGACAACTATGAGAAGGATGACCATCAACACAAGAGTAAGGGTGTTGTATTTAAATGCATGCAGTATACAAAACAAGGTAAATGAGCTTGTAGCACAGATTGATATTGTCAAAAATGATGTGGTGGGTATCACAGAGACTTGACTGCAAGGGGATCAGGGCTGGGAATTAAAAATCCAATGATAAACATGCTATTGAAAAGACGGGCAGATGCTTGGAGTGGCTGGATTGCCTTGTTAATAAGAAATGAATTGTATCATTTGCTATCTATTTAAAATCAGAAGGTGTAGAATCTCAACTTTGTGCACAGAAACTGCAAAGCCAAAAAAAACCCTGTTGAGAGTTGTGTACAGGCCTAGCAGGCAGTATTAGAATACTCATGAACTTCAGTATGCAAGTGGACTGGGAAAATGATGTTGGTAGCGGATCTCAAGAAAAGGAATTTGTGGAGTGTCTGCGAGAGTATTTATTAGAGCAACTTGAGTTATAGCCCACCGGGAACAGGCAATTCTGGATTTGTAGGTGTGTAATGAAGCAGACATGATCAGGGAGCTGAAGATGAAGGAACCTTTTAGGGGAGGGGGTTGGGTGTGGTGGCAGTTACCACAATATATTAGAAGTCACCCTGCAGTCTGAGGGGAGAAGCTGGAATCAGATGTAACAGTATTACAATTGCATAGAGGTAACTAACAAAGGTATGAGAAGTAGCAATGGGAAACAAAGATATGGTGGAAGATCTGAATAGATACTTTGCATCAGTTTTCACAGTGGAAGACACCAGCATACCAAACTTCGAGAGTCAGGCCAGAGGTGAGTGTAGTGGCCATCACAATGAAGGCGGTGCTGGGGAAACTGAAGCAGTCAAGGACTCTGGGTCTGTACTATGAAGTTGAGAAGAATGAGGGGGATCTGGCTGAAACTTAGAATATGGAGGGGCCTGGATAGAGAGCTCTTGGAGGAGATGTTTCCACTTGTAGGAAAAGAGAGGACCTAAGGGCACAGCCTCAGTGAAGAGATGACCCTGTAGAACGGAGACGAGGAATCTGGTTAATCTTTGGAACCTGTTGCTGCAGAGGGCTGTAGAGGCCACATCATCTAAGTGTATTCAAGGCAGACAGGTTTTCGATTTGGAACTGGATCAAGCGTTATGTGGAGAAGGCAGGAGATTGAGATTGAGAAACATCAGCCACAATCAAATGATGGAGCAGACTCAGTGAGCTGAATTACCTAACTCTGCTCCTACATCTAATGGTTCACTAAGGCATCCACTGTCTCTACTGTGACTTCCATCATTGAGATTTATCAACCCTCAACCAGCTAACTTGTCAAATATTACCTGTTATTTTCTTTTAGCTCTTCAGTTCCACAAGTCCCTTGGTTTCGTCATACTTGTTGGAGATATTCTGCATTATTTGCTCTGAATGAGGGTGCAGCCCGGCTCTTGGGAAGCACTTCCTATTAATCATAACACTAGCTTTTGTGCAGAGAGGTGGGAAAGTTTCGACAGGCTGAATGATTTCCTTTTTTCTGTTGAAGCAATTCTTTGGTTCCAACATGGTTAATAAGATGAAACTTCTCCAGGCACTTTGCAAGTACTAACAAGCGAAATTTGGCACCAAACCCCATAATGTGATAGTAGAAAATATTTCAAGAAGCTTGACCCGAGTGGAGTTTTAACCAGAATCTTAAAAGAGGGAATTCTTCTCTTTTCTCTTCTCGCATTATTTTGCTTTCTTTTCACTTTCCTTGTAGAAAACACATGGTTTTGCTTTTACCATTTGTTTCTGGTGGGGAGTTCAATGCATTAGCAGCTCTCTTAAATTGTAGGTAAATCACTTTTATGCTGATTTATATTTATGTACGTGAGTTGCAGAATCAGCTGATCATCTGATTTTTCTCTATAATCAAAACCCTTCTAACTTTGAACAAATGTAAACGTCCTGCCTGAATACAAATTCCCAATGAAATGAAACAGGCCTGTTCTAAAAGAGAAAATGTAGTGTAATGGATTGAACATTTGCTGTCTCTTGGGGCAGATGAGGTTGGAGGAGAAAAACTAAAGTGTTGTAAAAACTCAACAGGTCTGGTAGCAACTGTGGGGAGTCAAATAGAGTTAATATTCTGAGTCCAGTATAACTCCTTTTTTTGGAATTAAAGATTGGAATTCTTGTGCTCTATGAAACAATGCTGGGACCACTTTTTTGTTTTTTCTTGAATATATACATCAGTGACATTTTGGGAACATCTTGGCAAACGAGCAGATTTCAGAAAGGTGCATAGATTAATGGATCATTCAAAAAGATGGCTGGTGTAGTCATTGTGAATAAGTATGAAGTAACATAGTTCACAAGATAAAGAGAATGCTGAGAAATTTTAATGAAAGTTGCTAAAGTATTGTTCACTTCAATAGTAAGTATTAAGCCACTGTCAGTTGTGTGCCATAGGTGGAGTGCTTTTTCAAAAGGTTACCGGATATTGACAACAAACAATCTATCACACTTCCAAAAAATCTAGTGACCTATTTCAGGGAAATTAGCCCTTTTTAGTATGTTGGTTACCTGTCTTACGTTTCCTTTGGCAAAGTGTACAAATGCAAATTAGTAGTTTCCAGTCTTTCCTACAAAGAAAAATAGTCCTCCCTAAAATCAGGTCCCAAGTGTAACGGTATTTGTAGATTGAGTTATAGCCTAAACTTCAAACTATTTTCTTGGATGTAAAAGCAGTTGTACTTTTTAAATACAATAATAATTTCAAGTGCTCGTATTGCACATTTACTGTGCGTAGGGACAGCTATGATAATATGGTAAATGGGGCTTTGTCAAATGTGCTTACTTTCAAGGCAATCTTTTTCTGCAACTATTGGTTAAATTCTCAAATCAAAGGATCTGTTCAAATATTGCATTGTTGTTTTTTGCTATGATTTTCATCTCAGCAGTTGAAATTGACTTAGTTCATCCTCAAATCTAAACCCTAACATGAAATGTCAGCACACAGTCAATGAAGCATTTAGTACATTTTGTCTCTTTTTACTTTTCAGGATTGACAAGAAAATGGTGCAGAATCAGTGTACTGTATCAATCGAAAGTAAAGAAATTCCAGTCGTTTGTGGAGACGACGAGCAAGGTGAGAGGGTTGAGGCTGTGCAATCAAAGCAAAATGAACCTGACTGTCTTTAACTAAATGTTGCAAAACAGCGGTTATTCATTTCCCCATATTCCACAGGCTATGATGCATACAACAGACAACTTCAGTTTGAATTACAAACTGATCAAGGTTTGCCTTCCCATCCATTTTCACCAATCTTTTCACTCAAATCTGATATAGACCATGTTATTAGATCAAAATTTGAATGAGAGTAATACACACTATATTTTAGGATAAGATAAGCAGGTTGTGTGAAGCCAGGAAAGCTATATTAGTGAGGGATTTCAGTCAAGCAAGTATGAATTGCTCAAGTGGTTTAGAGTTGGATGTGGTAAACAGTTGCTTCACAGTGCACTTCATCAGGAAAGCCATAAAACATACTTCTTGACTTAAGGCTAAGTGAGATGATGGTTTACAGAAATTAAGTCACCTCAAGTTGATTTCTGACCATATGGAATTGATGTGAATTTGGAGACCGTCCCTAGGATCAGCAGTGGGTAATTTTCAGATATTAACAAATGTTTCCTCCAGCTAATGTGTAAGCTGGGGAAAAATGGTATATCTCCAAAGCTATAATAATCTGAAGGCACATATTTCTAAGATGACCAGCATCGGTTAATAAATGTATCCCCAAATGGCTTAACAAAGCATATACAAAGTGAGTAGGCACTGGCGTGAGGAGAGCTTCATAAATGTTGCAAAAGAGATGAACAAACCCATTGGAAAAAATGTGAGAAACTTCAGATATCCAAATAACCTAACGGAAGTGGAGTTTGGAACCTGGAAATGATTTAAGTGTAGAGTCCATACAAAACTGCTTTAAAAACAAGACTACAGTACTTGAATTATTCCTTTAGTGCATGACTTAATACTGTAATAGCATATCATTTTTCAATGGTAATAATTAAAGCAGTTGTACAAAATTTGGCATCATTGCTTCTAGACATCCCCATTGCATGTTCACAATAAGCAGATTTTCAGGAATCCGTGTAATTGTTACAAAAACTAGGCGAGGATAGTGGTGAAATTTGGCAATTAATTCAGTCTTCATGAATTAGTTAATGAAGATGAATTAATATATATTCCAAAAGATTACCAATTAAATCTTAGAGCAAGCTTATCTTAATCGAGTATACAAGCACCCAACACGTTATGAAAGAGAAGGCGTTGTCTCTCAACCTCCTTTTTGAAGAATTGACATCCCAAATAAGCAATGGAAAATGAGGAGATTGTTTGGATTTTCATAAAGCCTTTTTTCAAAAGGTTGCTACTGAGACTAAAACTCAAGTAATATTTGGGTGTGATTTTTTTTTTTAAAATGTCTGCAAGAAAGAAAACTATGCATGTTATTGAGAAACATTTTGGGAATGGTATTTTTGGTGCAAGGGCTGAATATGTCAAAGAATCAGCTAAACTACATTTTAATACTTGAATTAAAGAAGTACCATAAAATATTGAAATTTGCAGATACCAAAATCTGGAGATGTGTTAAATTGTAGGATGTAGATCAGAGCTGATTAAAGATAATTGATAAAGCAGAATAGGGTAGAAGTGTGCCAGATATAATTGAATTCAAGTAAGTGAAAGCTATATGTTGGAAAGAAAAAAGCATATATGTTTTGTTTAAAAGCTGAAAGTTAAGTTGTAAAATATCTAGAGGAAATTATAGATTTTGGACTCCATTTCACGATACAGCACAAATACCTAATTGTACATAATGTAGAATCAGAAGGGTATAATTTGGAGAGTATACCATGCTGTACATTGAGTGTTCACTTTTTTTAAACAATTTGTGAATGGAAGCCGGGAAAAACCATTTGGATCAAAAGATTGTTACAAGGAAAGAGTACAGAAATCTGGACTCTTCAACCTTGATTTAAGCCCAATAAGAGTGGATTTTTTTTTTGATGTAGATTTGTAAAGTATTAAACTGTAATAGAGCAGCTAAACCTGGAGCAGTAGTTTAGGGTATGCTGAGACTAGGCCAAACACTCATCTAGAATAGGCCAATACTGGTGAATAAAAGCTTCTACAAATCTATCATGAAGATCTTAAAGCATAAAGTAATCCGTCCTTGGAATATTGGAAGTAAAAGTCAGTGTAAGAAAATGAGAGACAGGAGTAAACCATTTGACCCCATGAGTTTGCTTTATGATTTTGAGAGAGGCAGAAAGGTGAAGAGGTGATTTTATTTTCACTGAATGAATGAGCTCAAATAGGCATGGTTGTACCTTCTGTATGGTTCCGGTGTGTGCCTTTTATATTTGTCACTCTGTTTATTTTTGGGAAATGTCTTCTAGCCTTGGGTCTTTTAATGCTAGAAACTTGATTTGTGTATTAAGGTATGATCTAATTGTATTGAAGTACCAAAGCACCCTTTAGTGAAAATTTTATAGGTGTAATGAATGTAACCTAATTTTGAAAGTGAAATTTAGAAATGTATTGCTTCTTTCACATCCATTTTCTTCTTACACTGACTTTGTTTTTTAAATTTTTATAGGTGGAAGCTTACCAGTGCGGAAGCAAGGACTCAGTTGCAGTAATACAACTAACAGTAGTAAATGGAAATCCACTTTCTCTCCAATATCTGATATCAGTTTGACGAAGAACTCTGACAACACATCCCAGTCAGCAGTTGCTTTATGCCAAGTATCTCCTTTTGGCACCAGGCCTGTTACAGGTGAACTTTCAGTCAGTGATGCTAAAATGGGATCCCATCAGAGGAAGCACATCACCACCCCAGTCTCGGTGGAGGAAAATGGTTGTCATGCACTCTCGCCCATCACTTTTAATTACCGTTCTGGACAATCCGCAGATATCAGTTTACATAATTATAATGAAGGTGCTTGTTTAGCTCGTAAAACTTCAGAGATGGTGGGGCTGAATTCCAGTGCACTGTACCAGCTGACCAGGAGCAAAGTCGACTCCAATATTGACTCCAATCTCTCCTTAAACAAGAAGCAACCTGATGGGTTGACTGGTGCAAAAAGCGATGAGCTGAGCAAGTCAGGGGTCAAAGGTAAACAAAATGCAGGGAGCATGAATTGTTTGGGAGGCCAGATGGAGAAATGTGCAACATCAAATAATATAAAGATGAGCAAATGGCATGGAAGAGAGAAAGAAATGTAAAAAATTAAAAGCGCTTTTTCACAATCCCATTGGGAGGAATACTTAGTGAAAATGTGCCAGCTACAATTTTTCCAACAGTTATCTAAATCAATCAAGCACTATGTTTTATTCTGTCATGATCATGTCATTCTGTTGCAGATTCCTTTCCTGGTCAGGTTATTACAGTATCACAGCACCCTATGAGATTGCAGGGGTAACTTGACTTTGGGATGGGGTGTATAGTATTGCAGTCCTCCTTTGGATTGACACCAGTTACTGCAAGCATTGATCTTTGTTATGGTTGCGGTGTTAGGTTCATTAATTATTGCACTGTTGCTTGTTTCTGTGTGTTAGCAATGCTGGTGGAGATGGGTACTTCAGAGTGTACTGCAGTTAAAGGGGCTGGAATAGCACCTACAAAGTGGGTTTTATATTGTAATGAAATTCATTGATTTTGAAAGGGGACCTAAAAGCTTTCATCATATTTTCGCTGAACCATATCTATTTCAGTATAAACAGTACTTGGGTCGGCAAGAAAATATTCACTTCAAAGCCTTGTTTTGTTCTATTCTATTAATGTGAACTTCACTGACGTGACCATTTCCCACAAGGCCGTTTTCAGAAGATATTTATCTACTATTCTGGTAAACTTCAATGAACAGGATTGTGCTCGAGGAATTAGTTCCCTAATTAGTCCCCTTTCTGTAACCTAATGCAAAATGAGGGACAGTTTTGTAGGGTAAGCTCGTACCCACTTGCATTGAAATGTTGAATTCCTTTCCAGTAGGATATTAACAGGTGGAGGAACATTTTAATAGGTTATATTTGACTCTGTATCTCCAGTTGGATATTAGTGTAATTTAGTGGTAGCATTCAGTTTTCCACAGTATCCTATATTTTAAGATCCCGTAAGCTATTCGAGATATTCTTGCAAATTGCTAGTTGTAGTTGTTGGATTGTTTTTTTTAATGACACAAGTAATTTGCGAAACCGTTCTTTTCTTGGAGCCCTTCCCTTCTTCAAAGTCTAGATAATTAGTTTCTGCATTCATGAAAACAGATTTGCACGTTACTGTAGCAAAGATTGTTCACTAAAAGCACACTGTCATGACTGACTCTCAGCTGATGTTGCAGAACAGCATTATCATTCCTCAAGGAGTGAAGATTGTGGTGCAGACTTCGTAAAATATGTGGAGAATGCTTGATAAGATTAAGTTGCATCTGATCCATATTAAGGGGACATTGGAGAGAGAACTGTGCTGCTGCACAGCTTTTAAATATAAACTGAAGTTCAACCTGTTGAATTTGCATTACATTTTGGCATAACTTTTTTTACTTTCTTTTCCTAAATTTAAAAATACTCAGCAATGAAAATGTAACATGACAGTCATTACCTGATAGCTTTTGGAAACCTATCCCATTTTCTGTGCACTTGCACCATTTTCAATTAATCAATAACAGGTCAAAATAAGCTGTAGATTTTAATTTCAATTCCAATTCCAATTCAAATGCTTTCATGATACTGTTCACAGTTGAAGCTTGTTTTGTTTCTCAATTGGATCCCCAGAGCAGCAATCTCTCTCATGTTAGGTTTGCTTACTCAATGAGGATTTGTTGCTTCTTTAATTTTTTTTTTAAAGTGGTGATAAGTATTTTGCATGCTATGATCGTCCTCTCATTGGAAACATAAAATTTTGGTGGATATTTTAGCTTGTGGAGGGGTGTGCTTAATTTGTTCATGGTGGTATATAGAGTTAACTAGCTATGTTTGGAGTGCCAACATTAATGAGTTGACCCATATCGATTTGCAGATGGTATAGAATCAGCACCTATTGGTCTCGTATGGCAATAGAGTCACGGAGTCATAGACCTGTACAGCATGGAAACAGACCCTTTGGTCCAACTCGTCCATACCTTAAACTGATCTAATTCCATTTGCTAGCATTTGGCCCATATCCCTTTAAACCATTCCTATTTGTACACCCAACCAGATGCCTTTTAAATATCGTAATTGTACCCGCCTGCACGACTTCTTGTGGCAACTTGTTCTGTACATGCATCACCCTTTAAGAGAAAAAGTTGCCTCTTAGATCCCTTTTAAATCTTTCCACTCCCCCTTAAACTGTTACCCTCTAGTTTTGGACTTTCCCTAACCTGAGAAAAAGACCTTGACTAATCACCATATCCATGCCGTTCATGCGTTTATAAACCTCTGAAGTTACTTCTCAGCTTCTGATGCTTCAGAGCAAAAAGCCTCAGCCTATTGAGCATTTCCCTAAAGCTCAAACTCTCCAATCCTGGCAACATCCTTGTAAATCTTTTCTGCACGCTTTGAAATTTAACAGCATCTTTCCTATAGTAGGGAGACCACCATTGAATGCACTATGCCAAAAGTGGCCTAACCAATGTCCTGTACAGCTGCAACATTATATCCCAACTCATACACTGTGTTCTGACAACTGAAGGCAAATGTGCCAAACACTGCCATCATCACCCTGTCTACCTGCAACTCCACTTTGAAGGACCTATGCTCCTGAACCAGAGATAATTGGTACTGCAGATGCTGGAGACCTTGTTATCTCGGATGCTCCTGAACCCTGAGGTTTCTTTGTTTGGCAACATGTCCCAGGACCCTATAATTCATTGTATGAGTCCCGCCCTGGTTTGTCTTAGTAAAATGCAAGACCTTGCATTTAGCTAAATTAAACTCCATCTGCCACCCCTTGACCCATCTGATCAAGGTTCCGTTGTACTGTAAGCCCCCTTCGGTGTACACTAAACGACCAGTTTTGGTGTCCTCTGCAAACTTACTAACCAATCTCCTATATTCACATCCAAATCATTTATATAAAATGGCGAAAAACAGCAGACCCAGCACCGATCCTTGTGGCATACCACTGGTTACAAGCGTCTAGTCTGGAAAACAACCATCCACCACCACGCTTGGTCTCTTACCTTGAAACCAATTTAGTATCCAATTGGCTAGCTCCCCCTGGATTCCATGTGATCTAATCTTGCTAACCAGACTACAACGCGGAACTTTGTGGCACACCTTTCTGAAGTTCATATAGACAACGTCTGCCGCTTTCCCTTCAATTGTCTTTGTCACTTCTTCAAAAATCTCAATCAAGTCGGTGACGATTTCCCACGCACGAAACCATGTTGACTCTCCCTCATTAGTCCTTGCCTTTCCAAATACATGTAAATTCTCTTCCTCAGAATCCCCTCCAACCTACTCACCACTGATGTCAGGATCATCAGTCTATAGTTCCCTGGCTTTTCCTTATCATTCTTAAATCTCAGCACCACATTAGTTACCCTCCAGTCTTCTGGCACCTCACCCATGGTTATCAGTGATACAAATATCTCAGCAAGGGGCCCCGCAATCTCATTCCTAGCTTCCCACAAAGTTCTGCACTACACCCGAGTGGTCTATCATTAAGTTTGAATATCTTTTCTGCAATCTATTTGGAAACTGGAATCCAAAAATTTTTTTAGTTAGTTTCTAAATGATCTTAACCAAAATCTCCAAGTTAATATGTGGCCCATTTGTACATTGCACATTTTTCTTGTCTGAAGAGTCGCATTAGTCATTTTGGCCTGTTAGTAGCAAATCAAATCTGTCTTTAAACACTATGAACACCCACGCTGATCTATAGCTGAACTCTGGGGTTAGTTATTGTGAACTGCATAATTGGGTAAATAGGGTTTTAAGCTCAATAGTTGTGCAAGGGATCAAGTGTGGATAGATGTAGTTTAATTATAAAGTGGGATGAGGTTAATATATTAATATAGGAATTGAAGTTCAGAGAATAAAAAGGAGGTACAGAGGGGTAAAAACCTAGGGATATACCAATAATCAAGGCCAGATCTTCAGACAGAAAAAGACAAAACTTAAAGCATGAGCATTCATCTGTTAATGAAGGATGGCATTTGTGCAATTGTTAGAAACGACTCTGGTTCAGGAGATCAGGATGGAGAATTGGTTTGCGTGGAGAGGAGTAAAGACTGGGGAAGGAAGTCGAGTGGGAGTAGTTTACAACATTACCCAAACAGTAACCACAAGTAGGACAAAGTATACAAGAAATATTGGGTACTTGTGATAAAGAAATGGCAATAATCATGGGTGACTTTTAACCTACATGTGGAGTGGAGAAATCAGTTTGATAGTAGTAAGCTGCATGAAGAGTTCTTAGAATGCGTTTGAGTGAGTTTCTATGAGCTCCATGTTCTAAAACGAATGAGAGAACATACTAAATTAGAATTGGTATTATAATAGAATTCATTAATGACTTTGGATTTTAGGAGCCCCTTGGTTGCAGCGATCACAATATGAATGAATTTTGTGTCCTGTTTTCAAGGGAGAAGATTGGGACTAAAATTAATATGTTAAATTTAAATAGAAATTTTGTCGTTGTGGAACTTGATTTATTTGAACTGAAATGGCATAATTTGCTAGGGGATAAATCAGTAGAGTCACAGACATTTCAGGGGACATGTCAGAAAACTCAAGTGTATTCCTACTTTAAATTCTGAAGTGAAAAGCCCATCATCTGTGGTTAACTAAATAAATTGGGGAAAGCATCAAACTTGGTGAAAAGCTGTATAGCTCTGCAAAGATGAGTGGCAGGTCAGATGATTGGTTAGAATATAAAGAACAACGGAGAATGACCAGAAAGGAAATCAGGAGGTGGTAATTACAGTATGAGAAGAAACAAGCAAGGAATGTAAAAATGGATTGTAAGAGCATCTACACTACCATTTTCTGAAAAGGAAAGGGTATGTAATGTGAGCATTGGTTCTCTGGAGAATGAAAATCGGGAGTTAGTAGTAGATAATCAGGAAATCGCATGAAATGAAAAGATATGCTTCTGTCTTTGTACAGGATACAGAAACGTTCCATTTATAGCTGTAAATCAGGAGGTCAAATGGAGAGTGTGACATGGTGAAATCAAAATCACCAGGCAAGTAGGATTAAGCAAACCAGTGGAGCTGTGGATCAACAGGTTTTTGAGTCCAAATGGATTTCATCCTGGGGTCTTAGGTTGCTCCTGAGTTGCAGATTTAGCTGTTCTGGTGCACCAAGAACACCAGTAACTAAAAACCAAAGGAGAAAACTAGAAGAAACTAAATAAAAATATCATGGGACTGGGGGTATAATGCATCCCAGCCCTGTGGTGTCCGCTTATCCTGAAAAGCTTCAAGGATACGGGTGGACACCATGTCCTCCCTGTCTAAGACGATTCGGGTAAAGAACCAAACCTTTTTATTAATCAACTTGTTCAGGCTTGTTACAACATACCTGTAGAGCAGGTGTGACTTGAACCTGGGGCTTCTGGATCAGAGGGGGGGCACTACTACTAGAGCCCTGAATCCAGCCCCTTTTTTAATATCCAGAAGTGCTCTTACACGAGGCTTGTTCAGTTCCTCATGTCCAAATCATAAACTCAAGTTTTCTAGTTTGTCTTTGGAAGGGCTGTTGTGGTGCATCAGCAGTATCACTTTTTCTGAATCAGAAGTCCCAGGTTCAAGCTCCATCTGCTCCAGAAATGTGTAGTAATATCTGGGCAGGTTGATTAGAAACTATGTCCTTTTTTATCATAAAAAGAACTTGTATTTCTAGCACTGACAGTCCTGAGTTGTGACTTGTAGATGATGGACAGACTCAGGAGTTGGGTGACAAGTTACTCCTGTGGAATTCCTAGCCTCTGACATGGCAATGGCATTTATCTGGCTGGTTGAGTTCAGCTTCTGGACAGTGCACCAACCTGTTGAGGTATTCAGCAATAGTGGTGCTGGTGAATGTCAAGGGGTATTGGTTGGATTCTGTCTTATTGGATATGGTCATTGTCCAACCCTTGTGGGGTGTCAAGTTTGCTAGGATGCAGACACAACAACCTAGAATTCTTTTATTCCCAATGATTCCATAAATTTATTCTTTATATTGTAAATCCCCTAATTCCTGGAGTTGTTGAACCAGTTCTTAGGTTGGTAATTCCTATTCAAAAGAACTTCACCCATAACACTGTTCACACCTTTTTTCCCATCTGGTGCTGAGAGTTTCTACTGATCTACTCAGAGGACATTTGAAGTCATGTGCTGGATTTTTAAACAACTCTTCTCCCTCTCCCATATTGCCCATACTTAGAAAGTGAGTAATTGCAATATTTATTCAGGTCAGCTGAACCAATCAAAATACGATGCAAAAAGACAGCAGTTTTTTTTATGCGCTGCATCTCTACAGAATCTGAATTTTGTTGCATCCTGAAAATTTCTAGAATATTGTGATCTTAAATAACTAATTAACCAGTGAAGATAAAACAATGTAATTATCAACTGTCATTCTCCGAGGTGAGGAAAGGTTAATACCAGATAAAGGTCACCAGCGCTGGCCATGGGTCAGACCAGCTGAAAACTGAACTCTGCAACATAAAACTGGGTGACTAGCTGCCGTAGTGAGTTGAGAAGGAGCTGGAGAGGACTCGAATAATGGCTGTAGTTGGGCTTGGAAATGGAAAGAGAGGGTTATGATTGATAGTGGGGAGATGGGTCTTGGTTGGGGTGGTGAGAGCATTCCCCCCCAACTCCCGGTCCACGAGATCTGCTTTGAGATGCTCTTTTGCTGTGAAATTTCACTCCCATGTTTTTTTCCCACTGATTCAAAAAATTCCTTGGCACAAAAAATTTATGCTGAGTGCCTGATTTAAGTGTTAATTAGGTGCACCATTTCTTCATTGAGGAGGTCTGATGCCCCGGTCGAGGAAAAAGACATTAAGTGCATAATGTGTCGAAGTGTTTCCCATATTCAAATCTCAAACGTCCCTCGACTCTTTCTCCACCTTTGCATTTGAATGGGGACAAAGAGACGGAGAGAGTGAGTGATTGAAATTCTAGAGTTGCCTGGACAAAAAAAAACAAGTTTTTGCAGTACAATATGTCAAGTTTGTGGAAGCTAGTTTTATAAAATGAGCATTGGAATTTATTGTTGGAAAAATAACGAAAATCTTGGCTTTCTTTGATACAAAAACAAATGTGGATTTAAAATTGAGTGCAGCCATTTCAAATTCCCATGATGTTTCTCGTAGAAATATGCCTAAATGTTGGCAGTCAGGACTGAGACCTGTATTTGGATTTGCAGAGAATTTAGTGCATAGCATATTCTGATTGCTATTGGAAATAGCTCTGGTAAGATCAAAAAAATTTTGACCACAGGTGTAAATATTATAAATCCATTTTTTTTTATCCGTTTATGTTGCAAATCATTCAGAAGACAGTGTCATACCCTAGCAGAAATTTAGGAAAAGAAAGCTCAGTGGCTGCCAGATAATACTGAAATTGCTATTGCAAGTGGAGTACACATCTTTGTGTGTTGACATAGTGCAAAGTTTGGACCCTTATGGTTTATTGATTTGTTGAGTATATTTACATTGTCTGTTCTTAAGGTAATAAGATTTGTCTATTGTGTCTTTCATGAAAAAACAAGGATTATATGACTGCTGCTTGAGGTTGAGCCTCAACTTTATATGCAGTGCTTCTTTTAGTGAAATGTCATTACAAAAAATGATCAATTATTTCATGTTGGTGAGATACAAAATCTAGATAAGTGTTCAATGAAGGAAACAGCATTGAGAACAAAAACATGTTATATTCGATAAATGTTTTACTTTTGACTTTGTTTATTCAGATCTTCTGAATTTATGGGAGTGAAAATAATTGTATTATCTTGCATTAAGGTCATGGTCATTGGATGGACAGAAGAGTATTTGACTCTTTTTGCTTAAATAGAGGTTTCCGAATCATTTAAAACCTTTTAAAGTAATGCTGATCAAGGTCTGGGATCAGTTTGTCTACACCTTTTTTAAATGGGTTGGCAGATTTACGATTATTCATTAAACTCCAATGTTTTGGTATAAGGAGAGGAGAAGGAAGTTCACAGAATTATCAATCTTTGAGGCAGTTCATTTTCATATGGCCAAGGATATATATGTAGTGACTGCCATAAAAGGCAAGAATGAATCATATGCTAGAGAGGCTGTAATGGAAGGACAATAGTTTTTTTTTGTATGGTTGAGTTGTGGGCAAGCTTCCATCCAGATACATCTTGTGTTCTTAGTGGAGAAGGATTTTGTTTGAGATTTTTACTGATCTTCATTCTCTACATTACAACAATAACTAAATTTCAGAAGTACTTTATTGTCTGTGAAGTGCTTTGAGATGTACTGATTGAGAATTACTGTGTAAATGCCAGTCTTTTTGTGCTTTACTTGGATACTTTCCTGTTGAAAAAGCTCTTTTTGTTGGAAGCTATGTAGAAGCATAATGCTAAGTTTAAGAAACCTTGTATTATTCTTGGTCCAACTCTGAGGATAGATCTTTGACATTATTTTTTGGTGAGATTTTTGAGATGACTCTTGCCCAAGTCCATGTTTGTAGTTTTGGTTTTTAATCAAAGATTAGTGACAATCTCTGCCTTATCTAATTGTCATGGAAAGAAAAAGATGAAAGATTTAAGATGAGGACAGAATTAGAAACTGCCTACTTCATGGCTTTGTAGGTTAGATGATAGTTTTCATCATTTCCAGCACTAAATTACTAGTCTTGAGTGAGTGACATGTTGACAGCAAATGCAAAAGGGCACATTCAAAGGTAGTGTCGACCTTTGACTATTACTAGGCATGGGCGTATTTTGATTTGCACTCAGGACAGGTGCAAGAAGACCAAATTTCAAAGGGATTGTCAATATACCACAAGAGAAAACGTGTTTTTTGGCAAATGGACTCTGGTTGAGGTATTGCCATGGATAATGCACTTGAAAATAGTTATCCCCCAGACTTTGGTTTAGTTGAAAAATTTGCAGTGCCTGACATGTGCTTTCCATCTGCAGGGACAGGGAAACATTCACAGAATGTTTCCCAGAGAACATGGAGTGATGAGGGAGGAAACACACTCGAATTTATTTCACATGACTGTGAACTAGGAGTCCAAAACTTAGGTTTTCATGTACCATGCAGACAAATTCATAAGTTAAACACTTTAAGCTATTTTCTGGAAACCAATTTTTATACTGACCGATGACCATGTGGAAACCTACAGAAGAACACCTTTTATAAATGGCTATTGTTCTGGGCGTGGTGGTCTACAAAATTGATTGCTATATTGGTTTGCACTGGTACTGTACAAGTTTGGTGTTTGATGTACCTTGTTAATGACTGGTACCTTTTTTTTTAAAAAAATACTAATCTCATTGAATTATTAGATTACCTTCTATTTATCCCACAGTAGATTGATCAAAGCTAAATTTAATGCTGGATTCTCAATCCAAGAAAACAACACTTTGGAGTTGTTTTGAAATCAATATTCTAAGTGCAAGTGATCAATGATCAAACGTTTTAGAGCAAATGTTGGTGGATATGACAAATTCTTGCTCATTTATCATTAAAGCAATGTTTGGAGAGTATGGAATTGTGGGATGGACTTGACTAGGGTGACAGGTCATCTTCTTAGAGCAGTGCTTAAGAAGGCAGCACAAGGCATTGATACTAGTTATGTCCTCACTTAAAACGAGTAACACTGTCTCATGCCATTTGATTTTGGCCTTTCAAGATCAGCATATCAAATCTTTATTCAGCCTTCAGATGGATCTCTGATATCCATAGAGCGCACACAACCCTCCCCACCTCAGAGTTAGAATTTGACCACAATTGCAGTGTTCAAATCTATCTTTTTATCTTCAGTCATTATTGACATCAGAACTGCCTTGTTGCAGATTGATAATTGAGTGGTGCAAACTTGACTTCTACCACGTTGATGCTATTTGCTGTGCAGTTTTTGTATTGATGCCTCCCATCAGTGGGGCTTCAAGAGGAGAACCCAGAGGGATTTTGATTCTCAGCCTGCATTCCATATCCTGCAAAATATTTTCCCAAGCTTTATCAATTCTGCTGGCTGAAAGGGGTAAAAGAGATTAAACCCAATTCTTTTGTTACGTCCTTTTGAACTTCTGCATTATGGCTCCATGAAATAGAACTTCGGGAAACTTACCTCACCAACTTTAGTATAAAATCATTTTAAGTTTGGCACGTTGTTAGAAGGGCCCTTGAGACTTGAACAAACAACAAAAGAACAAGGGGTGAAATTTCTCTATTGGGGTTCATGACACCCTTTTGATCTCAAAAGGAAATTCCACTAATGCCTGATTCTCTTGTTCTCAATTCCAACTTGCACTTGAAATAATTTGTTTAAAGTGCTTAAAGTAGTTAGAGATATCAGTGAATAACTGGCTGATATTATCACAAGGCCTTTCACATGGCCTTTCATCTTCAGGGTCTGAGATTCCATGCAAAGGAAAGAGCAGCTGTATTTGTGTTAACACCCCCATGCTCTCTCTGGGCAGAGGTGCTAACTCGTTAAAGATGAATGGAGACAAATGGGCTTTAATCAATGTTTGATCAGTGCTTGGAACTGTCCATGGAATAGATAGTGAAACCAAAATCTTGAATTCTGGAGCAGTTCGTTGATGTGCTATAAAGTTTAGGTTTCTTAGCAAGAACACGTTAGTTGGTCTCTTAATTTGTACTTTTTGTTGTTAAAGGCCATCTTTTAATCTTGATATTTGGAAGGGTATCTGGATGACCCCTGATATGCTGAACAGAAAAAGACAGTGCAACTTTAGAACTGTATGTAAAAATCAGAAATAATTCCAGTACCACAACTGAAAGCAAAATGTATCTCCCGTTGGCAACTCAGAGTTAGGTAGTAAAGACGAAAAAAAAATTGGTTTTGGTTTTCGTTTTCATACAATCCATCTTTGAATTCTTCTGTAGCTTTCCACATGGCCAGTTTAATAATCTAAATAGTACCTAGAATTGGTTTAATTTAGCCTTTGTAATACAGTATATCTCTTAGAGCACGTTTCTGCAATTAATCCTAAGTAATTTTTTGAAGTACCTGAAAATATTTTGACATGATGGTTGATGCCAATACGTTTAACATTTTAGATAGAATTTAAGCTCACTGGAATGCACAAGATGATGGGAAGTGATCACAAATATAAATTCAGAGTTAAAAGAAGATCTACACCACAGCCTGGCAAACTGACTGGAGAGTGGATGAATTCTTCAATTGGTGCTTCTGTTTGAATTTTATCCAGAGGTCCTTTTCTGGGCAGTGGTCTTCCATGTGAGATCTGTCTTAGAAAGATCTGTTTTCAGGGATCTGTTTTCCATGCATGAACAATATAGTAAGTCGTCATGTAGATGCATGCATTCAGAATAATTACTTTGTTGAAATATAAGAAGTGCAAGTATTTGTTAGTTTGCGAGGAGAGGAAAATTTGGTAGACAAGGACAGTGAAGATGGAGGAAAACGTTTGCAAGTAACTTTCAGTATGTGGTAGTTAAAAACATGTTTTAAAGTATTGTTTACATTTACACTTTTATATAAAACCTATTTTTCCTTTAAACTAGAAATCAACTGAAAAGGAGATTTGCTGTGCTTTGGGTAACCTGAATTGTTTTGCTTTATGATAACTATTTTCTTTCGTTGCTTTTACTGTGCTTGCTGGACAAAAAAACTCAAGTGTGGGCTTAGCTGCTATTTTGATGCTTTGCTTCCTGCTAGTCAAAAATCTTTGAGCTGTTTTTTCTCTCCTATTTCAGGTATTTTTAACCATGTGGTGCCTTCAGTCTCTTCTCATCAGTTTGGAGCCAATTCCAGCAATGTTCCAGTATCTAGTAGCACGATGTTAAACTTTAACCCACTACAGTCTGTACCTACTACTACCCATTCATTTCTTTCTGTTTGTTCCAGTACACTATCTTCTGCTGAGAGCAGAATGGCCCCCTACCTTACCCGGGCACCTACACAGTCTGTGCTTAACACGCCTTCCCCAAATATTTCCTTACCACCACCCCCACCACTGTTAAATTCAAACAGTCCTGATCCTTCACTTTTCCGTAATATATCCGCTGTTAGTGATGGATACTTGTCTTCTTCCATTTCTTGCTCCTCTTCAACTGCCTCGCTTCAGTCTGCTAACACAGCATTAGCCATGAAGCTTGCATCTCTGCAGCCCAAAGCGCCTCACCCTTCCTTTACAGTGCATCACCCACCTTTGCCACGCTCAGCGCTTGCTCAGTCAGCACCTCTCATCCCTCAGTCCAGCACAAATACATCTGCAATGTGGGTCACACTTGGCATGCAGTCTCCTTATGCTACACATTTCTCTGGGGTTAAACCTCGCTAAGAACTCACGTACTTTATCGGTCTTATAAGGTAAGGTTAGAAATATGTGCAAGAGTAAAAAATATTATCAGAATATGTACAGCTATGTGTATGACAACATGATGAAATGCATACTCTTAGTATGAAACTGACTGAAAAGTTAAGTTCTAGAATATCTCGTGGTTTAGGAATTTTTTTCTTTTGTGTAAGATGTGCATGTGCTTTAAATCAGAGTGCACAGGCAGATATTTCTTTTAATTTAAAATAATTGCTTTTTAACATCAAGTAAAGTTCCAATAATAATAGAAACAGTTAACATTTCAGGTCTATGATCTTTAATCAGAACTGGGAAATGTCACAAACCTGAAACATTAACTCTGTTTCTCTTGCTTCACAGATGCTACATTTTAAAAAAAATTTCAGATTCCAGCTTCCTCAGTTTCCTGCTTTCCCAACAAAAATGTACTGACATGATAACTAACAAAAATTCATGATTTCAGTGATTTAGTCATTTGAGCTTCATGTGAAGATGTATCTACTGTAATATTTGTTTTTTAGTGGAAGTGTTCTTGTTGAAATTAAACTTAATGATTTGCAGTTTAGTTTTTATTAATTTTTTACCTGGGATATATGAATCTCCAGACTTTAATAGCTGATGACCTATGTTAAATTGTTGTAATTTGACGCTGTTTAAACTTGACATGGTTTGTTCTCCTTCGGCTAATCCTTGTATTATTGTTTTTGAATTTGAAGCAAGTCCGCACATATTAGTAGAAGATAGATAACATACTTTTCCCTTTCTATCTCTAGGTAATTAGGAATTCTACCTCAAAACAATGTGACCTATGCAAGGACGATGTGGACCAACTTCATCCACTCCCATCAAACAAAGGTGCTTGAGTGGCCTGCAAACATTGTTTTGCTTCTTTACTACTGGAAAATAAAAGCAAATACATTTTACTGTGAATTGGTTTTAGTGTTGCTGCAAAACAGTTGGCTCCTGTTGTATAATGTTTTAGAAACTATTTATCTTTTTTTTCCAAGTGATTGTGACGAGTCATTGTTCCAATAAGCCGATAGAGGCTTTGAAGTGTGAAGCGCAGCGCACACCAGCATTCATTTGTTAGCCTGCTGTTGGTGCTATTTTAACCACCAAAAACTGTGCCTCTGTGGATTCTGTTCCCTGGTGCTTATTCTGAAGGTTTGAAAGCTGAATAGCTGCGACCAGTTTCTCAGCAACAAGTGATATCCTTGTAATATTTTGCATCACTTGTTAACAGATTGGTACTTGATGCAAATATTGCTCAGCCTTCTTCAGTTTACTTTATACAAGTACAATCCGGCTCTTCTCTTCCACTGTCTCTGATCTTTTGTATGTTAAGTGGTCATTCGTGATAACACAGAAAAATACTGTCATCACTGTCTTTTTTGTCATTAATTTAATGGTGTTTCATGTCACTGTAAATTGCAATTGAAGCAATGTAATCTAATACCATTGGATAAAGATTTGTTATACGTTTGGGTTATTGCTGTGTAATTTTAATTGTAAGCAATAGCATATTTGATTTTTCTGGTTACCTTAGTACACAATGAAGTGTAAATTATATCAATTTCTACACATTTTGTTCAAGAAGTATGTATTATGTATAAACAACCCAACAGAGCAAAATGTAAAAAGGCTGAAATTTAAAATGCAATGGGATTTCATAGACTGTAGGTCATTTTAAAATATATTTAAAATTTTTTTTCACAAAGTTTTATACATTCAAGTGGGACATCTTTACTAATCCAGTTTTTAAAGTACCTCAAGTTTTTTAATATCCTTACAAAAGTAAACTCTGGTTCAAGATTTCAATATTGGATTGTGCTTGAACCTAAATGTTGTTTTTTTTATCAAATTATTTTAAAAAGCTATGTTTTTTTTTACAAGGTCTGAAGCAAAGAAATTGCAGTAATTTTATGTAATTATATTCACTAACCAAACTACAGTAAGACCAATGCCAAGCATTTTTGTAATTATAACAACATTATTAAATAAGTAACTGTGGGTGACTTAAATACTCCTGGGCCCGTAAAGAGCTGTGCTGTTTGTCTCGGTGGAGCTGATTTGCATGTCCTGTATTTGCAGTACAGCACACAGGAGCCCATGTATCATTTTTTTTTAAAGCATTATCCGGCATGTACCATAAATGAATAATGTATAAAATGAGTGGGGGTTGGTTCTGCTGACTGTTTTGAAACCACATTGCAGTTTAAAAACTCTCGTTTTATCTGAAAGAATTAATTGTTTCTGCTTTTGGGAAATCCAAAAGATTGTTTAGTTTTAGTGGTGGCTGTGTGGGAGTTTGAATATGTGACTGAGTAATTGTAATAAAATGAAAGCTTATAAAAGTGTGAGCAAAAATATTGGCTTTTTACAATATGAGGGCACTGTTTCTTAAGAGAAATTGAGCTTGATGGTCCTCCAGTGTGCATGCACCTTGATGCATGACTAGCGCTAAAAGAGTGATACATTTCCTACTTGTGTTCAGTGCTACATGGTGCACATTTATAGTTTAAATAGTAAGTGTTCAAGTGCAAACATTAATTGGACACCTTCCACTGACTGGCTACCAGCTTCGGTGCATTAATCGTGTTAATGTTTTAACCTTTACTTGAAACTCATTTATTCAAGTTTAAAATCCCATAATATAATACAGTAGAGAGTTTTACTTCCCTTTCTGTCTTCTGGCATATTCCTGGACAAGACCCCATGAATTGTCATGAGATATTGAGAAAAGGAAAGATGATTGTGATGAAGTCTTTTTTTTCCCCTCCCTTTCTGAAATAGCTAAGAGGGTAATTGAACTAGGAAATAGTTGACTAATATTAGATCTTTAGTCTGTTACTGGTACAGATACAATAGTTATCAAGTGTTATAAACTCTACTTTTGAGGTGCAAGTCAAATCATATAAAAATCCAGAGTACTGTTCTATTGAATAGACACTAAAACTGTAAGAAATCTAAATTATTCAAGAACATGGTGTTAAATTGAATTTCTGTAGAGGTCATTGAGGTTGACTATAGATTGATCATTTGGGTAATGCATTCAACCACAATTTCATGGCAGCATATATATATGTGTGTGTATATATATATATATATATGTATGTATGTGTGTGTGTGTGTACACACAATATATAGTTATATAATAAGATGAGTCTATTATAAATTTGACTTCAGTTTTGTACAATGTGACAAAATTCACACTAGTACTTGCTAGATAGTTAGCTCACCAGTAACTGAGTAAAACATCAAACTATGGCAGGATGTTCTTATAAGTAGCCTTAAATTTATAGGTAGGTTGAGGTATAATTACATGCTGTGAAAACTGAGCCATATAACTTAATAGAAATAAAGGTGCATTTATGTCATTTTATGTTGGTTTTTAGTAATAAAACTGTTTTTTGGAAGCAGTCAAAATCAATTTGTACAATCCATCGGGGCACCTCTATCATGCAGAAACTGTAAATGAGATTGCCCCTTAAGAATTGAACATCTGTTGTGATCTGTACACTATTTATCAAGTTCAGTTTACTGTAAGGAATATCTTCTGTACAAAGTAATACTATTATTTTAATATATATATATATTACCAAAATGCCTGAGATTATATTAGAAGCTATTACATAATTTTCTCGAGTATTCCCGAATACTTCAGAGGACATTTTATGTTTGTTACAAAATTGTATATTTAACTAGTTTGGAAAAAGGAAGCAAACTTTTTCTGAACCATCAGAAGGCACAGATGATATAACATTTCAGCACTGTAAGGTAATGTCCATCATATGCTGGATTTTAAATATTAATTGTGTTTTATCTGTCATTCACTTTCCTACCTGCATTTGAGGGTATTTGAACATGGCTTTACTTTCAAAAATGCTTGTGTTGGGAGAAATGTTTAACATACAAGTAGATTTTGATCCTTATCGCACTGCATCCTGAATGAGCATTTAAAACTGTGTATATGTAAATATCTAAATTCATGTTATGTAATTTTATAGCTTCATCTAAATAGAGTTGCCTGTTTCAGTTGAGTGTAGATATTAGATTTATTTAAAATTAACCACACAGTTAATCCAAATTAAAATGCAATAAATTCCATAAATATTTTCTTGCTGCGATTGTGGTACATGATAAAGGAGATCACAACATAATGTTATCGCTCCTGATAATTCTGGGCACATACTATCCCCAAAAAGTTTACAGACAGGAGTTAGGATTATTAATTTTGCAAATTTCTTGAATTGAAAAGTAAATAACTCAGTTATGAGGTGCAGCAATCTGAACTTCAAATGTTGTTTCCTCTGGACTGTTGTTATGAACTCCTTTCAGCTTTTGACGCCTTTGGTTTTCATCACTTTGTACAATTTGATCAGAAGACTTACATATCCTGTGTAAGATGGACGTTATCTTTAAATACACAAGTGGAGGATGAATAAGATTTTCTTTGCACTTGTACCATGCAGTCTGTCTTTTTGTGGCTATAGCTTATATTGTACAATGCTGCTTGGTGCGGAAGAAAAAAAAAAGTTGTCCTAAATAAACAATGTTAAATAAATACATTCTGTGGTTGTCTAAAAACTCAGTGAATATACGCAATTTGTTCAAGTATGTACAGATGAAAAGCTGATATTGGCTTGTGACTATTTTGGCATGGCTGTAGAATTGAAATATAATTAAATATTTACTGGCTAGTTCAGTTGGCTTTTTCAAATTTTTCATAATGTAGATGTGGTACATATGTGGTAGGGAAAGGGATGTTTTTGTGATTACAGTTGCCTAGTGCTTATTACATTTTGTGAAATTTGTGAAGGTTAAATGGCAAGCATTCAAAAAGTTTTCTTTTTGTATGTAATGTTATAGTGGAACTGCTTTTATTGTTTTTTTCTGCCATTCCACCCCTTTCTAAAGTACTGTAAATTCGGTTCAGTCGCAACTACTGCTAAAATGTTTGGAGGAATACGTTTTTCTTTGACCTGGCATTTTTTTTTTTGACATTTTATCCTCAGATTGTTCTTGAATTTTGTCTCTGGTGTTTGCTTTGCCAAGAAATTATGCTTTTAAGGGTTTTTTTGCTTTTTAATAAAGTTGTGTATTTCTAAATATATCTTGTGTATTAATTGCAACATATTTAGCTCCAAAAGTTGTCAAATTTCAACTCGGCGATAATCAAGTCACCATCTAAGTGTGCTTTTTCACAATTAAAACTGTTTTAATCTGTTCGATCCAAATTAATTTAATTGTAGATTTAATTGTTACACTTGTAGTGTAATTTTGTGCAGTACAACTTTTAAGCATTTCTGAATGGCAAATAAAAAAAGATTTGAATACTGGTAGAGAAGCCCAATGTAAGATGTTCTCCTGGATGAAAGAATTGTGGTGTATTTACAGATGGAAAAGTGCCAGCACTCAAAACCGCCCTCCAAACCCTGGTATGATGATATCAGGCTCCTGCCTTCACTATCTTACCTGGATCTCTCTAATTGAGTTTGATAATTATGTTCACTAATCTTCTTGGCATTCGTGCAAAACCTGTCTTTTACTAGTTTGAACACATGGTTTCATCTTGAAGTTTAAATTTGTTGTGTTCCAACATTCGATAATCCCTTATTAATTGTATCCGAGGCCTATTCTTGTCACTTCCTAAGAATATGCAGTCACATCTTGTAACTCATCAGTCTTGTACCACCGAGGATCAACACTGTAACTTTTCTCTGCACCACTTCAGGTTTGTATGTCCTTGATACATTGAAAAAACTGGTTACACTACTCCATATCTAGTTTTAATGTCTGTATTATTTGGCCTAATTTATTAATACAGTTTAGCTTTGTCTTTGTATTGTTAGTCACAGCTCTAGATTCACTAGATGTGTTGTGTGTCAAGTTTTATCACTTGTAAAACCCATATATACTTCAATACCAGTGCCTGCATTGAGTAGGAGTATCATGGATTTGAATTCTTCAATGGAATTCAAATCCGAGCTTCTGACACCAGCATTCTATTTCTCAGTCTTCTATCCAGTTGGATGTCAAGGATCCCATAATATAATTCAGAAGTAAACAAATTCTGCATCCAGACCGATTCCCACATCTTCGGACATCAGTTTCACTATATGTGTGCTCTAGTTAGCAGACTGTGTAAATGATTGCACTTCAAAAGTGATTCATTGGCTATACAGTGCTTTGGCATGTTTAGCAATAGAAAATATGCTTTATAACGGCAGGTTCTTACTGCATACACCCCCTGCAGTTTTTGCTCTGGCTTCCTTTGCCTCACACAGTGATTTAAGGCTCCCTTGAGACTTGAACACAATTTAGATTGACATTCCAGTGCAGTGATCAAATGTACTGTGTCTAGAATGAGTTGGAAAATGAGATCCTGTCTGATCCCTCGTATGTTAAAGACACCATGCTGAGATTTAGTTTTTACCAAGTCTCTCTAAATTGCAAATGAACTGGATAATATGACTTGTTGCTGCAGGCAATGGTTTCTGGTGGTCTACTGTCTTGCTCAAAATATATTAATTAATTAATTAATTAATTAATTAATTAATTGATTTCCTGGCCTTGCTTTGATCTTGAATTGTGGAATTCCCACAGTGGTGAAGCAGGCCATTCTTCCCCCTGAGTCCACACTAACCCTCTGAAGATCCCATCCACATCCAACCCCTTACCCTTTTCCTGCATTTCCCACAGGTAATCCACCAGCCTGCACATCTCTGAACATGATAATCTAGCATGGTAATCCACCTAACCTGCACACCTTTGGACTGTGAGAGGAAGCTGGAGCACCTGGTGGAAACCTACACAGACATGGGCACAATGTGCAAACTCCCAACAGTTGTCCAAGGCTGGAATTGAACCTGAGTTCCTGGTGTGTGAGGCAGCTGTGCTGGTGGCATTGAATAATTTGCAATAATGAAAGTAATGTTTTATTTTTGGATATGCTTTCTGTATGTCCAAACAATGGTTAAGGCAAAATGCCTAGAATTGCTGTATGTGCTGCCATGCCATTATATGGGATAGTTGCCATAACCTTCTTTCCATGATTGTAAACTAAGTAGGCCCTTAGACTCTGGTGAAAAGAAACTGCTAGTGAGCCCTGCTAAGATTCTCCTATCTTTTTATTACCTGATAGCAATTGTGTACTAATTATAGGTTAAACATTTTTATTATTAAGATGTTGGGGACCTGTGCATAAAGGACATTGTAGTGAAAAGCCAGTATGTTCAGACTTTTTCATCATCCATGTTCCTATCCCTTAATCAAGTTAGGTCAAACTTAATGCATGCCAACATTAACCATTTCTGAACTATTTACCTGATACCAGTAACACCAGTCTCTCACTGATAATTCCAACAATTCTGTTCGTGTATAAAATTCTCATTTCAAAGCTTCAGAGTAGCATTTTTCCACTGATCAGTCATGATTATTGAAGTCCTGTACGGATTCCTTAGTTGCTGAACTATTGTGTTAAATCTTGCTCTTATTTGTTCTTTGATTTAAGGTAGTTGGTAAAAACTTGTAGGACTTCTTCAACAGGATCTGTACCATCTTTTATGTTTTCATGAGATATGAAGTTAGCTATTGTAGGCTTAATTGATTGCAATAATGCAGTGATTTTCCACTCATATGCCACAAAAGGGGTGAAGTATGCTGCCACGTTTTCAGGAAGCAGCATAGCTTTACCTGTGCACCAAGGGAGAGTCAATGCTTCCGATCTTCAGAGCCTTGGTAGCTTCTCTTGTTGTGTCTGCTGACATTTGTTACTGTGCATCCATAGAAGGGAACTTTACTGTTTTGCAGCCTACTTATGAAACTGCAGGGCCAAATACTTAATATAGTGATATTATGCACATACACTATATTTCTACGTGGAGAAGTTATACATGCAGTAAAGAGATGCACAGTTGAAACAGCTCTTGAACTGGCAAGCCTTCTTGATCTTCTGCTATTAAGCAATGATGTCCACTATTGTCAACCCTGTTGTATGTGCTGCACTGCTAGCCATTACCAGCTTTTGGTTGGCGTATCATGCTGGTAACTGAAAAAGGGCCCACCTAGTTAAGTGTTGGAACAATCCCCTACTCCGTTTTATTGAGAAGAGGTTCTTGTCTTAAATGTAGTTTATCATGTAATTGATAGCAATAAGGTCCAAGTTGCATTCAAAAATTAAAATGGGCTGTTGTGATGCAGAGGTCAAGTCCCCACCTCTGAATCAAATTCCAACCTGCCCCCAGAGGTGTGTATCATAACCTCTACAAACAGATTTTTTCAATTAACAATAATTGCATTGGTAAGCAGGATAGTACTGGAAATCTAATCAGACTAACACGGGTTGTGGAAAAACTAGATTGATGAGAAATTGTGAAAAGTACTTTGTAAATGAACGCTCTTGATAATCTTTCCCCATAAGCAGACCACACATTAGATTGAGACTCATCTGCTTTACACTGTAATGAAGTACCACACATGCTGGCACCTGGGGAAGAGGAGTAGCTGAGCAATGTTCTGCTGTGAGAGGGGCTGTAAGTCTACACTGAGGTTTGGTACCCTTGCATACTGTAGTTGGATGCCAGATTGCTCTTTTAAGAGTAACACCATAGGCTGAGAGTTGATTGTTGAGCAATTGCTGTTGCCATAGGCTTTCATGCTTAAAATACATGAACTAAAGATAAGCATTAACTAGTCATACAGCACAGAAACAGACACTTGAGCCCAATCTGAATATAATCCCAAACTAAACTAAGCCTGACTGCTTCTGGCTTATATCCCTCTAAACCTTTCCTATTCATGTCTTTTACATGTAATTGTGCCTACATCCATCACTATCAAAATTTATTGCACATATGAACCACGTTCTGTGTTAAAAGAATTTGATGTGTTTTTTAAATCTCTCCTGTCACCTTAAAAATGCACCCCCAGGTCTTAAAATCCCTCATCCTGGGGAAAAGACCCCTACCATTAACTCAATCTATATACCTCATGATTTTAAACTTCTATAAAAGGTCACCTGTCAACCTCTAGTGTTAGAGTGGAGAAAGTCCCAACCTATCCAGCCTTCTGTATAACCCTAACCTTCCATACCTGGCAACACCACCTGGGAAATCTCTTCTGAACCCTCTCCAGCTTAAGATTTCTCCTGTAATGTTCCTCCTGAGACCTTAGACCTTTTGTAATTGGCTGACTCAGAGGCAGAGGCGATGATACTACCACTGCCCTGCAAAAGCCCCACCTGGGCCCATATGCAACATGTTTCTTCAGCTACCTAATCAGTGTTTTGCAGTACTACAAAAGCTGACATCTTGGATGGCAGACAGTGTGATTGGTTCTTTATACCTCCACTCTAAGTGCTGGAATGCGGTACAGATTTTCAATTTTAGATATTCCTACAGTGGGTGGTTTATTGGAGGGGGGGGGGTGGTGGGGAAAGAGGAAAGGAGAAATGCAACAAAAGCCAAGTCCATGGTACCTCCAGTAACTCTACTGCATTGGGGTGGGGTAGGAAAAGAGTAAGTGACAGGGGAACAGACTTCTGCATCCACTGACGTGACACCAGGAAGGTACAGTGCATCCCTGGTGTCAAGGTCAAGGATACTGCTGTAGAATATGCAGCAAGTGAGGAAGATGAATAGCCCAATGACAACATATTTGAAAAGAACTGAACAGCATTCAATTCTTAAGGATAGGTGAAAAGGAAAGGGATTAACTAAAGGATGAAATCAGTGCAGTAGTGAGAGTTGGCTGTAGGCCTCTAACTAGCAGTGAGAAATTAGGGGATGGTACTAAGTAGGAAATCGTTAAAGTAGTTTGCCTTTGCTAGACACTTGGCACATGAATTCCTGGAGCATACATGAGGAAGCAACCAGGAAACAGGCTAAGGATTAATTATTGACCATCTTGTGTAGGGTCTTCTAGTGAAGAGTGACCAAAGCACGATTGAACTACATCAGTTTCCATCCCAGGGAAGAATTTAAAATCAGGGCTCCAAAACTAAATTATGAAGGGTAGGGAATAACAAATTGGACAAATTTAATATTAGCTATTGTGCCTCATAAGAAAAGAAAGAAGGAATGTATGTATGCATTGCAACAGTTGTTTATACTTTCCTTTGACCTAAAATACAGAAAAGTGGCTCAATCACAGCTAGCAAAAGACATTAAGAATAACGTTAGTTGAATCTAAAGCTGCTTGAAAAAAGTGTCTTCAACAGGTGAGTGTCTGACATTGGGCTGAACTTTTTGACATTTAAAAAGTATTCAACTAAATATTAAATTTCTATACCAAAATTGATTTTAGCAATAGGTGTCTGAATATAGGTGTATTGTATTTCTGGAAAAAATGCAACATTCATGGATAAAAATGAAAGCTTTGTTTTATTTTACAGTGTTGGAATTCTATGTTAATGGACTTTCATTTCACCAAAGCTTCTACATTTATGGCAGTACACAGCATTAACAGAAGCAAAGTTTGAAAGTCAACATGAATATACATGCAAATTTGAAGTATTTACAGTTACAGTCACTTAGCTAAAGTGAAGTCCCACTGTCCTGGCCCAATTACTTAAGTATGTACATAAATGCTACAAAGTTATCAATCTGTAATTCTCTCTCGACTAGGCCATCACTTCAAAGTGAAGTTTTTAGATAAAAGTTTCATTCTAAACAAATTCTGGATTGTTCACTGTAGAGGTCAATTTAAATCTTAGGAACATTTACTGTAAAAAAAATTGCTGACTGACAAATTAACAGCCACATTAAGTTTTAAACCAGGTAGGTTGATTCCAATTCATCAGGGCATTGTACGCAAATGAATAATAAACTTTTATTATGTTCAAATAGGTTGAGCCTGTGTGCATGTTCTTTGGCTGCAAAGAGCTGAGCTGCTGTGTAATAACATGTAGCTTCCAGTACACACACAAGCCCCTCACTGCAAGCCACATTCCTACACAGCTCTTCTTTGCAGACAGCATACTGCACCTGCTTAAACTCTAGATAAGTGACTGGCATTTGCTTGTTCATTTTTTGTACGATACCCAGGTGAATCAGTCAAGCTACCTATTTAAAATTTAAACAAAAGATGACTTGACTGTCCATTAATACTCTCTTCATGCAGTATAAATGTTGGTTTTCCCCTTGAATTAGTATTCTTGTGAATAGTCCTGATGAGCGCAAGATCAAAAGCTTTGAAAAGATGTCTTTTTATCAGCAATACTCAAGTTCTGTACTACTTAAATATCAATTACCCACAAAGCCTCAAGATACAAAAATCATAAATAACATTCAAACCATTAATTTTAAAAGCTATAAAACACATTCATTCAGATCTCATAACACCACCACAATCCATGCATACTAAAAAAAATCAACTACAAATGCTTGAAATTAAGATACATCTAGAAAATACTGGAGGAGCACTCAAGGTCGATTAGAACCTGCAAAAGATGAAATAAAGAACAGATTAGTGTTTGTCTTTCCATCTGAATTCTTGTGCTTTAAGAATGTAACTCTGTAAACTGAGTTACTGATACAAAGAAGATGGCAAAGGCATTCTATACGTCTTGTTCACCTTTCGATGCAAGCCCACATTAGCCTACTTAAGTAAGGAATTGCTTGTGAAATTAGTTCCGAGATTTTGTAGCTGCTGTCTTACCCAGAAAGGTATTTTAGATGTCTGATTTGCTGCATAAAGTGATTAGTATTCATGGTTCAACTTGGAACATCTCTGAATTAATCTTTGTTTCATAGTCATATTTAATAGCCTTAACTACCAGGTGCTCCTTATCTCAGTACTGGCTTCATGATTCAGTCTTCTGAAAATACAACAATTTCCAGGTCCTACTTAAAGTCTTAGCTGACTCCAACATGGCAGTTTCAGTTTGGTAGAAGTTGCAATGTTTTCTGCCAACCACCGTGTGTAGAACAGGACATTGCATACTACCACTCAGTCTTCACAGACATGGGTAGACTCCCCATTATCCTTGTCCAAGTTGGAAGTGTGTTCATCATTTCCAGATCCTCATGCCCAAGGAGACTGATGTGGATACACACACAACTGGCAGCTTATGTTGTTGATGCTTGGAACTCTCAATTTGCATCATCTCATCACCAATAGATGTTGTGGAATAAATTAATCTCAAACCAGGACGAACCAAATTTAAACAATTGCCTCCATGCACTGCAATGTTTCCCCTAAGACAAGTGATCAGCAAAGTAGAAATTTGCAAGGCTTTTTATTAAAAGGTATTCTTGAATTCTTTGTACTGACTACATGATGTTTGCATTCTAGAGAAATTGAAGCATTTTCCTTAAGGCAGTGAGACCTGGAGGTATTAACTTTGCTGCAATGCTTAAGGAAGCCAAAGAGATTAAAACATCAAGGAGCCATGATAAATTACTAAAGGGCAACAGAAATCTAGCCATAGGCACAAATATGCCCTGCCATCATGCAGTCTGTACAGAATTTTAACAAAATTGTTCCAACATCCTACCACGTGCTGTAAAATGGAGGTGTTGAGAAGCTTAAGGAGATGTTCAAATGACTTTTGTATTACAACTGCCTTATCAGTGATTAGTGTTTTATTCCATTAGCTGTTAAGATAGAAGCAGAGGTTGTAACGGGCACTCACTTTTCAGAACATGAAGAAAATATCACATTAGGGCTCACAGCTAGAAGTTGCAGCTCATAACTTTTGCACGAGTAATGTGGAGTTTCTCTGGATGTACAGGGACACAACTAGCCTACGGCTAAATAAACAGTTCTTTATAAAGGCATCTCAACCACCCATCTAAACAGTGCTGGGCATTTTATTCCACACAGAAGGGGCCTATACCAAAGAAATTTTCTGAAATTAGTTTACAAAAAGAGTAGAGAAAGTATCCGGTGTGTTTGTCTACAAAAAGGATGTTGGCCTGCCCCAAACTTCCGTGCCCCCCACCAAATTTAAAAGCTCTCCCAACTTTAACACTGAAATACTCCATTACATTGCACTCTCACCAATATCACTCCTCTCCCTACAGGCTTGGGAAGCTCAAAACTGACTTTACCCATGAGCTTCCTATGCATATGCAAGAGACCCCAGCAATGTGCTGGTTTTGGGTAGAGACAGAGAGATTCGAAGTTGAATTACATACAATCCTTAGTGCTCTTGATTCAGACACTGTTCTTCAAGTAGCAAGTCTAACAGACTAAAATGCAGATCTACTCTAATGATTGTTGCTATGTTAATATAGCTCAGCAAGTCTCACCAGCTGTCAAAATATCGAGTGTGCTATTATTCCCAACACATTTACCTTCAAGGCCTAGATAATCTGGCCAATTACTGCATAAACATGTCCAATTTCTTTCTTCTCGGGTACAATAGCTGTCTGCATTGAATTTCATTTGCTGTATTTTGCCTGTTAGAAGTTGAGACTAGGTCATGTTCTAGCTCCTTGTCTGCATCGGTGTCAACAGCAACTTCAAGTTTAGTATTGGTAAACTTGACAGAATTATTTTGCATTTCTGAATCTGGATTGTTTAAACAGGTTAGGAGTCCCAGACTTCATTCCTGGGACACTGACCCTCCCATTTCTGTATAATTAAACAAGAATTTATCTTGCCCACTGAATCATTAGCTTAAGAATTATACAAATGCAAAAAACAAATCCACAGAATCACTTCCAGAAAGTTTTTCTGCCTGCACATGACAGAAAAAATGTGTTCAAACATCATTAGGTATACAGCTACTGGCTAAGGAATAGCTGGTCTACATTAGCCATGAGATTAAAGTTCCACAAATGGACCCATTCCACAAAAATTTAACTAAAAGAAATAAAGGTCAAGTTTCAAGAACCTAGTAGGTTACATTAGTGGTAGCTTCAGCTACAATTATTAATTGTCATTTTCACTTATCCAAAGACATTGCAATAAAATACATCTCTACAATTCTGGTTCCAGCTTCTCTACAAAAGGTCCCTGACAACATGTTTTCACCTTAATACTTCAGAGGTATGCATGCCACTTTTCTCCTTGCCTTGTTTTTTTTTTGTATGCTGCTTTCATGCAAGTCTAGTAAAATGTCCAGGGAAGCAGATAAAAACAGTTGTGGTTAACAAATCAAGATTTTGTATACCATTTACCTACAGCCTCTGGGATCTGGTTTGAAATCTAGCTTCTTCTGAAATTCCATACTGCTCCAGTGGATCCTGCAAACATATTGCAACAAGCATTACTTAAACGAAGTCACAACTGAGAAGTTATACTACAGTATTTTAACTTTTATCAAATACTTGCAGGGAATACTCAAGGGGTAGGAAACAGAAATATGTAATTGCAGGATATTCCATTTTTTCCTCAAACTTTACTGCAGGCGGCTTTGGTTAATTGTGCAAATAAGCATAATGAATTAAAAGAATCGATGTTAACGTAAAATCTCCTTCCACAGGCCCTAGCAGCTCCCGTTCCTTGTTTTAATGCCTATTTCTCATTGACCCATCAGAAGGTTGTAGCAAAGGGAAATATCAAAACCAAATCTGAATTAGTTCTCGTATTAAGTCTAGACATGCTGATCTCGTTCCAGGGGATGACTGGACTGCAACTGAGATTAGGGAAGCAGACTGATTTTTAGTCTCTAACCCAGAAGCATCAAAATCCACAATGTTATCCCTGTCCTAATCAGCTTGAGCTTTGTTAAATCAATAATTATGGATTCAAGTTTACAGCTTGTTCACATCATACTCATTCATTTGGAAGAGCTCATTATCCAGAAGTAATTATGCACTATGACATTTCCTTTTTAAAGGATGAGACAACGCATCCACAATATTACCAAACATTTAATTTTTTTCTTAATGAGGCATAGGATACAAGGACGTAAAGAAAGCATGGAAAAAGTATAGTGCTTTAGGGGGTCTTTGTGAAGCAAGAAGCAAGTTACTTTGAGAAAAAAATTGCAAAGTTATGAGAAAGGCTGTAAAGCAATGTGTAACGCATTATAATTCTACATTTTTCTCAAATGCTGACAAATCTCAACGAAGTAGCTAAGCCACAGTGCACACACTGTGCACACCATTCAGGCCTTTGACGAAACTAGATGTTGAGATGAAGTTACAGATCCATCAGGTACAAAGAAGAGGCTAGAAAAGTGGTCGTGTGGCCATAATACACTGAATGGGGGAATGAGCATGTTTAATAAATCAAGTATGGAGGAAACAAAACTGAGGATCGAAGCATGGTGACTGCCCTCCCCTTATCAAAAGGAGGTTTCAACAAGCTTCAAAAATGAGAGAACATCAACTTAGACAGATGAATGGAGTGTTTTTTTTTGCTTCCTTCTGGGCTGCAAATGTCAAAGTGTTTCTATTCTCATTTGGGTTTTATTCATTTGAGACAATATTGCCATGGACAATTCTTTCCAACTTTCCAGATTTGTTGGAATTCACACAGGCCAAGTCAGCAAAAAATCCAAAGAGTGAACAGAATTGTTACACTAGCAATTTGTTCCAAAGTTCCTAGGTAAGTATAATTCAAAAGATTATACGAGGCCTATGAAAAAAAAAAATCAGTGCACTAGCTGATACTTAATTCTTGCCTACAAGCATGAAGAGCGTAAGAAATCAGAGTTCATTATGCCAACTGCAATGTAAGCATGACCTTCCTTAAATACCGAGACCAACAGTGCACAGTTCATCCCGGTGTGGTTGCATTAAAGCCCTATACAAGTGTGCAAGATTTCTGCAACCTTGTAATACATTGGCCTTTCTAGCAAGGGAATTGTGTTATTCATCTTCCTCTGTAAGCCAATATTTCTGTTCTTGTGCAAGTACACCCAAGTTTCCTGAGCATTAATGGGCCTTAAAAACATTCTACTTTTCTGTTCCATCCCATACTGAATAACTTCATGTTACACTCCATCTACACTTGTCTATTTGTAGAATGGAGTCCTCTTCAGAGCTTACATTCAGAGTTAACTTTGTATCACCAGGAAATTGATATACATTCCTGTCTTTCCATCTAAATCATTCATATAGATTGTAATAAGATAAAGCTCCGGTAACCTCTCTTATGGCACTCCCATAGTTGGCTTGTTAACTTGAAAATACTTCCTCCATTACTTAATCCTCTATCCATGCTAATACAACTGGTTTATTAGCCTTTTATATGGCACATTACCTTGTGTAAAATGAGCATTTGATAAAGGTAGAAGGGACCAGAGGAGACAGAATTAAAAAATCTCTCCTCTTTAGAGATCTTATTTCTTGTTTTCAGTGCTGAGTTCATTAGATTTTGATAATGAATCATATTTTGAAAGCTAAAGAACATCCACTTACTTTTCCAGTTATTTTTTCAATTTCATGTCTGTAAAAAATTAAACTGTTCCGCATGTACTCATAGCTGCAAGATAAAACAAAACAATTAAAATATAAGCAGCAAGAGGGACACAGGTATTTTCTGTATTTTATTCCCAAGCTGTTATTTTCACTGTCAAAACATGGAATTGATTATTTAACAGATAGCAGTTACAAAAACCATAATTCTTTAAATGTTATGCATAACTACTTTTGCTCGTGAAATATATAAGACATGAATTTTTAAAATAATCTTTTATCGACTCAAGCTTTCTTAATCTCTCCCTGAATCAACAATATTCAAAATGACTGACTTTTTTTTCTTGTTCAGAGATCCCACAGTAACCCCTGTTGAGGTCAAACTGAGTACCTTCCCTGTAGTTCAGTTCCACAATAGGTAGTGGAGAGCTGCACAATAACCTTTATTCCACAAAAACCTTATAATTAGTCAGTCTCTACTAAAGTAGAGCACTTGGATTGTGTGGAGCTTCTTTTGTGAAACTGAATCAGAAGGTTATTTTACTGAGGTTGTTATAAAAATAGATCAATGCCCAGAATTATGATGACATCACCTGGTACGTACATAATGTTATGGCAAACAAAATAACTACGTCAACATACCTGGCTTTTGTCAAAGCTTCAATCCACTCCTCACATTCATCTTTATTGTCACACACAAATGAGTATTTTCTTTCTGGTTCATCCACAAATACTGCAACCAAATTTCAAAATCAACTTGGATATAGTCACTACACTTCAAACATATGGGACAGCAGGATTATTCATAAAGTAACTTTAAAAGCTGCTTATTTCAGTTTTTTTCCCTTTAGTTCAGCTGCTGGATGGAGATTATATAGTTATAGTTAATAGCATACACTAAAACCAGTTCTCCTGCTGTATGGGGCATTTCTAGCATTCGCTTAAACATTGTACTTTCCTCCAATCATCCTGCTTTAACTAGATTCCTCTGCACCAGGTACAACAGGCACGACTGGATCACATCTAATCACAATTATATTAGCAAGACAGTAAGCATACTTCATTTGCCTTCCCAAGACGGTCCTGTTCCTTTATGTGAAAAGTGGATCACTGACCTCCAATTCTCCTCCATGAATCCACTCTGAATAGAGACTTGAATACAATTTCTCAGCCTTCAATCTCTCCCTCAAGATCCTTGGATATAACCCATCAGGAAATGATTTTTTAAAAAAATCTTCTTCTAACCTGTCTTCCATATTATTTTCTTCATAGTCAATCATATCACTCATCTTACTTTTAATGATAAACCTATGATATCAGGGTTTCCCTCTCCAATTATATCCTTTTTAGCTAAAAGAAATATTTATTAAATGCCCCCCTATCATTTCTTAAGTCAAAGGAACAAAGATCCAGAAGGTTTCTTCACAGCTTTTGAAATGGAAAGGGAGCAAAATACAAAAGAAGTCATTATCAAACGGGAGAAAGTAGGGCTTGTTATGAGTACAGAATACACAATTTTTCTATGCAGTTTATTTTAAATATTTCCTTTAAAGGTAAACAGGATGCTCAAAACTGGAGTGATTATACAAAGCTTCTGCTCGGAAACAGACCTGCGATCCAGTTGTCAAGGGAAAGAAACCCAAACAAAAACCTATCAGAAATCAAATGGCAGTCTTTACAACTTGACACAGCATTGGTGGGATGCAGGCAGAGAGACAAGACAGACACTACTGTGCAGATGTGGGATGTTGTTAGTAATCCATTTTCCTGCTCAAAGGGATTTAAAACAACAGAGTCATCTACCTTGGTGGTAGAAATTGGGGTCTCAGACAGTAGAAAGACACTGAACGTTGCAATCCAGCGTGGCTGAAAGAAAATTAACAATCTAGAAATAACTTAGGACTTGGGGAAGACAATGCGAACATCAAACGGGAGCAGAGAGTAAAAATATGTCAATTTGAACTGGGAGAGACAGAACAGCGAAGGACACAGGAATGAGGATATAAATTGCTGAGAGATTAAAGAAAATTGGAAGAAACATTAAAAGCCCTGTACCATCCTGATGATGGCAATAGTATTAGTATTATGAATGCTTTACATTTAATAAATAGGCATTCTATAAATTAAAAAATAGATATTCTGGATTTCATGTACTTGTCATCCTTTTCTTCAAGGACAAGGGATTAAATAGTGCAAAAACGGTACACTGAAAATACTGTCAAAAAATATTACCTTATTTGACATTTAAACATTAAATTACAGATGCAATTGTGTTAATTTCATAGAATGAAGCGGCAAAAAATCTGGAGGAAAAGGTGACAATGTAATAAAATGTAATAAAAATAGGCTGAAATGCTGACTCAAAAATATATTTCAACTAAACGAAACACTGACTTGTTTTTGACAGAGGTTTAAGTGCACAAATTAATTTCTATTTCAACTTCCTTTCCTAATTCAATTAAAAAATAAGCTAGAACCTTGTGAATTCATTTAGGAAATTTCATTCCTTACTGCTCATCATGAGCTCGTCTTAATTGAAGATGATATCAAAGAAATGAAGAACATCAATAGTTAAACAAAACCATAAGAAACTGTGCTAAAGCATAATGCTGCAGAACAGATATAATCCAAATAAACAAAGATGTAGCCTTGAACCTTAACATCAGAGGTTCTGCACGTTCTTTTTCCACTGATTTCTTCAAAACAGATGGCAGCTGAACTGATAAGTTATCAATACAAGGACAAGGAGGAAAAAGAACACATTTTTAAAATTGGAAGGAGTTTTGGACACCTTATCACCCCATCACCCTCAAAAGGCAGAAGCTTTACTTTATAAAAAAAACAGCATTTTCATTTTAAGTAGGAATATTATTAGGACTGTTGTACAGTGTGGGCAAATGATTACAAACTCAGCCCAGCCTGATAGGTGAAAGTCTCATTTAATTGCTATTTCAGGAGTTCTATGTGAAATTAGCTTGAATTATTTTAATCCATTTCCAACCATTTAGCCCCAAAGAGTGACAACCCTGGTGAAAGGGCACAAAAAGCTGACTGGAATGGGAAGTAGAAACATTTAGAAAATAAATAAAAGGATGTTCTATTGATGTTGGGCGATTTCCCACAAATAGATAGCTACCTGGCCTGATGGGATTTGTCATAGATCAAGAGGACCACCTTTGGCCCATTGAGTCTGCACCAACTACTCCAAATCTACGATTGGCTCCCTCACCGAGCTGGTTCGTTAGTTGACAAGACATTTCATTACCCTGCTGGGTAACAAATCTACTCAAGAACCTTACTCTAAATCTACATTAGTCTCAGTCACCAGCACTTGACCCATAGCTTTCAATGTTATAGCAGTTCAACTACTCATCCAAGTACTTGTTAAAAGTTTGACTTTCCCTGCCTTAAATCTCCTCCCAGGCAGTGCATTCCAGATTCCCACCACAGAATGGGTTTCATAAAAAAAAAAGTTTCCCTCAAACCTCCTGTTAGTCACCTTAAAATTATGTCCCCTTGGTACTGACCCTTCAGTAAAGAGGAACAACTGCTTCCTCTCCACACTCTTCTATCTTATCCACCTCAGTCAGGTCTCCTCTCAGCCTTCTGCACCCAAAAATAAGTCACCCAAGCTTATCCAACCTTTCTTCATATAGAAACTGCTCCATCCCAGGCAACATCTTGAATCTCCTCTAACACACTACCATGCATCACATCCTCCCTAGCACGGTGATCAGAACTGCACACAGTATTCCAACTATGACCTAACCAATTTCCTGTACAGGTCCATCATAACCTCCCTGCTCTTATAACCTATGCCATGACTGATAAAAGCATGTATCTCATATGCCTTCTGAACTACCTTTTTAACCCATTCTGTCATGTTCAGGTTGCTCCCACAGAAACATGTTTCAATCTCTATTGATGCCACCACATTTAAAATTATCATAAAAGTTCATGCAAGCAGAAACATTTCAAAACCAGAACTTCAAATAATATTCAAATTAGGCTGGGTGCTCATTTCTGACCAATAAAATGGAACACAAGTAACAAAGTGAAAATTACCTAGTGAGAAGCCAGTGTCTTCCTCCTTTTGGATTCTACACTGCTCAAGCAATAACGCACCAACAGGCTATTTTAAAAGAAGGAAAAAAAGAAATGCAAATGTCACGTACTTCACTGATAAACATTTCTCAGCAAACTGTTTCCCAAAATTATATCCTTGATACTACTTCGCCTAAGAAACTGAATTCATTTCCATACAGCAGGTCTGCTGATAAAGTTATATGCTATTTCATGATGCTGAACAGCAATAGCCTTCATTGAAACATAGGTCAAAATAGTCACAATAGATATTCTTTCCTGCAAGCTGTCAGCCAGAAAACAGGCCTCACAATGAAAACATTGCCACAAGTAATCAGTATTGATATCTAAACTCCTGAAATTAACTATGTGCTAGAAACTAGTGTTACTTTAACTCTAGGCCTGAAACGTCAAGTTTTCCTGCTCCTACGATGCTGCTTGGCCTGCTGTGTTCATCCAGCCCCATGCCTTGTTATCTCTTACTTTAACGAGGCAGCATTATCCTTTTTTTTGTCATTGCATTTTCATTCTAAAGGCATCCTGATCTTCGTGATCTACGTACTAAAATGCATGTACATAAGACATTCAAAATTTCAAGAGGATTAGATGTTTTCCTTGATGTGCTATGGTGAAGGCAGTGAAAAAGTATGTGTTGATTTTGGTGTCTAGCAAAGAAGCAAGGGCAGTAATGGAGATATGACATATTCAGGAGGGACTAGTACTGTTGAAACAGGACAGATTGGAGGACAGGGCAGAAATTGGAAACGCAACATAATCTTTGGAGGTACAGTTAGTCAGCCACATCGTCAGGCGTGTCCTGAAGAGGTGAATAGGGATCAGGATCAGGTGGGAGCAGCAGCAACACACTGCGTTGATGAATTTAGTGACAGCAAAATCTGTGATCAGCCTCCAGAGGAGCCACCCTGGATGAAACAAAGTTGCCCTCTGCCTTTTGACAAATACCATCAATATCAGCCACTCAGTCTTAGGTCACTGTTGCAAAGAATGGCATCTCCGATGAGCACAGGAACTACAGTAATCCACGATTTCATTCCACCATTCAACTGGAGATTCAACTCAGTCTGTCACCCAACACACAAAACTGCCTTTGCCCTTCTCCCTCAACATCTTTTGATAACAAAAAAAATTTACTAAGTTGATTTAAAATTAACAATTCAGCTAACCTAACTACAAATTGTGGAAAAGAATTCCAAAGTGCCACTGCCCTATACATATACAAGGGTTTCCCTACTTTACTTTTGAAAGGACCAGACTAATTAGTCCTAGTCTCACCAACAGCAATAGCTTTCCTCCAACCCTTTTAATTTCTTGGAAACTTCAATCAAATCATCCCTTACCCTTTCAAATTCCAAGAAAATTAACCATAGTTGTACATCAGAAAAGAAAATACTAGAGAGGTTGGAAATCTGCAATGAAAACAAACTGAGAAATATTCAGCTGGTTTGGCATACAAGTCTTTAAGAAAGATCTCTGATCTAAAATATTAACACTTTCTCCACAGAGCTGCTGAACCACAGTATTTCCAGTTGTTTTCTGTATTTATCATTTTTTAAAAAAAAGATTTAGCCCTCAGATTTCATACGTTGTTTTAGGAAGTCTAGGCTGCACTGCCTACAAGACTAATCTATCCTTCCTCAAGTGTGATGACTGGAGTCAAACAGAATTCCAGATGTGGTCTAACTAGGTTTTTGTACTGCTGTAGCACAATTTCTACCTTTCCCTTCCTTCATTATCAATAGCAGACTGCCAAGTGACAAAATTATGTGTGTAGACTGACATGGTTAATATATAGTAACTAGTTAAATTAGGACATTACATACAACTCATTCCTAATCATCAACACTCATGATTGCAAAACCATAAATGTAACGTACAACATTTTGCAGTTTATGCATGCTGGAAGAAAGAATGATTTTTAGTATAAATTTTTGCAGCCAGTTTTCCATGTTAAGTCAGGGCAAAGTAAAATTTCCTCAGTCTGCATTAATGATGCCATGGGCATAGGTATGGAGATCTACAGTTTCTAGATGCTATGAAGCCATATCTAGCAATATATGTAACAGTAAGAAATTCAAATTGCAACAAATTATAGAGTACAACCGTACAGAAGGCCATTCAGTCCACAAGTTACTAGTTAGCCCAACATCCTAATTCTTTCCTCACAGTCAGCAATTTTTCTTCGACTGTGTATGACCTCAACTTCAAAATTAAATGGATAATAACATGCCATATTGAAGTGAAATACATTCCTATTTCCTCCACTAGATAACAAGGTGTGGAGCTGGATGAACACAGCAGGCCAAGCAGCATCATAGGAGCAGGAAAGCTTGACGTTTCGGGCCAAGACCCTTCATCAGAAATGGGGGAGGGGAAGAGGGCTCTGAAATAAATAGGGAGGCGGGGGTGGAGGCGGATAGAAGATGGATAGAGGAGAGGATAGGTGGAGAGGAGACAGACAAGTCAAAGAGGCGGGGATGGAGCCAGTAAAAGGTGAGTGTAGGTGGGGAGGTAGGGAGGAGATAGGTCAGTCCAGGGAGGACGGACAGGTCAAGGGAGCAGGATGAGGTTAGTAGATAGGAGATGGGGGTGGGGCTTGAAGTGGGAGGAGAGGATAGGTGAGAGGAAGAACAGGTTAGGGAGGCGGAGACGAGCTGGGCTGGTTTTGGGATGCGGTTGGGGGAGGGGAGATTTTGAAGCTTGTGAGATCCACATTGATACCATTGGGCTGCAGGGTTCCCAGGCTGAATATGATTTGCTGTTCCTGCAGCCTTCAGGTGGCATCGTTGTGGCACTGCAGGAGGCCCAGGATGGACATGTCATCTGAGGAATGGGAGGGGAAGTTGAAATGGTTCGCCACTGGGAGGTGCAGTTGTTTGTTGCGAACTGAGCGCAGGTGTTCTGCAAAGCGGTCCCCAAGCCTCCCTTGGTTTCCCCAATGTAGGAGAGGCCATAACCGGTACAGCGGATGCGGTATACCACACTGGCAGATGTGCAGGTGAACATCTGCTTGACGTGGACAGTCTTCTTGGGGCCTGGGATTGGGGTGAGGGAGGTGGTGTGGGGGCAGGTGTAGCACTTCCCGCGGTTGCAGGGAAAAGTGCAGGGTGTGGTGGGGCTGGAGGGGAGTGTGGAGTGGACAAGGGAGTCAAGGAGAGAGTGGTCCCTCTGGAAAGCAGACAAGGGTGGGGAGGGAAAAATGTCTTTGGTGGTGGGGTCGGATTGCAGATGGCGGAAGTGTCGGAGGATGATGCATTGGATCCGGAGGTTGGTGGGGTGGTACGTGAGGACGAGGGGGATTTTTTTTGGTTGTTATTGCGGGGACAGGGTGCGAGGGATGAGTTGCGGGAAATGCAGGAGACACGGTCGAGGGCAATCTCGACCACTGCGGGGGTGGGGGGTAGTTGTGGTCCTTGAAGGAGGATGACATCTGAGACGTACAGGAGTGGAATTCCTCATCCTGGGAGCAGATGCGGCGGAGGCGAAGGAATTGGGAATAGGGGATGGCATTTTTGCAGGAAGGTGGGTGGGAGCAGGTGTATTCTAGGTAGCTGTGGGAGTCGGTGGGCTTGAAATGGATATCGGTTTCTAGGTGGTTACCCGAGATGGAGACAGAGGGGTCCAGGAAGGAGAGAGAGGTGTTAGAGATGGTCCAAGTGAACTTAAGGTTGGGGTGGAAGGTGTTGGTGAAGTGGATGAACTGTTCAAGCTCCTCGTGGGAGCACGAGGCGGCGCCGATGCAGTCATCAATGTAATGGAAGAAGAGGTGGGGTTCAGGGCCAGTGTAGGTACGGAAGAGGGATTGTTCCAATAACCTACAAAGAGGTAGGCATAGCTTGGGCCCATGCGGGTACCCATGGCCACCCCCTTTGTCTGTAGGAAGTGGGAGGAATTGAAAGAGAAGTTGTTGAGGGTGAGGACGAGTTCGGCTAAGGGGATGAGGGTGTCAGTGGAGGGGGATTGGTCAGGTCTGCGGGACAGGGATATGCGGAGGGCCTTTCGGCCATCTGCATGGGGAATACAGGTGTATAGGGACTGGACGTCCATAGTAAAAATGAGATGTTGGGGACCGGGGAATTGGAAGTTCTGGAGGAGGTGGAGGGCGTGGGTGGTGTCACAGACGTAGGTAGGGAGTTCCTGGACCAAGGGGGTGAAAATGGAGTCGAGGTAGGTGGAGATAAGTTCGGTGGAGCAGGAGCAGGAGCAGGCGGAGACAATGGGTCGACCACGGCATTCGGGTTTGTGGATTTTAGGAAGGAGATCGAAGCAGGCAGTGCGGGGTTGGGGAACGATGAGGTTGGAGGCCGTGGGTGGGAGGTCACCTGAGGTGATGAGGTTGTGGATGGTTTGCGGGCTATTTTTGCTAATTACCTCAATCTGCATCCTCTAGTTACAGACGCTCCCACCCCTGGAGAGCGTTTCTGCCATTCCACTTTACGAAAAAGCTCTCCAATATTTTGGATCTTACATCTCTCCAACCTTATTTGGTCCAATCAGAACAATGCAACCTTCTCTAGTCTCGCTCTCACATTCCTTCATCCATACTACCATTCTGGTAAATCTCCACTGCTAATTCTGTCAGCTTTCCTAAGCTGTGCAATTTGTTCATACTAATATTTTACTGAAATATAGTCAGGCATTTAGACTACAAGCCACAACCTATAATCCACTATTACTCTGCCTATATTGACCAGATTTCATTGCAATGCACTAATGTCCTTGCCAAAGAATGTTACAGCAAAGCATGTCAGTTGGTTTTGATATTATTTTTGTTGTCATATAGTAATTGGATTGTGATTTGCACACCAAATAAATTGAGGCACTCTTACCTCTTCTTCATCAATTCTAAAGTAGAAAAGAAAGTTGACCACTAGCTTCACTAGACGACATTTTGCAGCTGAAGAAACAAAAAACGTGCACATATTAGACAGACTTTTTAATAGGCTAAGTCTCGCTTAATAACAAAAACAGTCAACCAAAATATTCTTCAAACACAAAGCTCCCATATGCTGTCTGATATTGGACAATTGGGTGAGTAGGGAGGAGTGGATAAATCCTGCACCAACAGCTTTCAAAAAGACACTTGAAAAAAACAGTTTCTAAATACTCAAGATTGTCTACCATAAACAGCATAAGATGTAGGAGCAGCAGGCCGTTTGCAGCCTATAAAATTTCTTGTGCCTAATACGCTTATCTGTAATGCAGCCCAAAACAGCAATATTTGGAGATAGCAGGTCGTCATCAACAGCAGCATTTGGAGATCACAAACTTCTTGACAGAAGACGTTAATGTTTAGTGCATATTAAGATCAGCACTTTTTAAAATGTGTTTGTTTTAATATTATGCATCTTTCCTTATAGACTCATTTTGAGAAGGACTTTGTGGGGCAGATACACTGGGGACAAAGTCATTTTTTTGTTGCCATGTTGATTTCTTTTTGACAGTGTTTATAACGTTTCAGCATTTACAATCACTTGGGAATTTTAGAAAGAGGGCATTGTTTTTGTCAAAAACAGCTGCCAAAAAGTGGTCTGTACTGCTTGCTAAATGTCCACAGAGCAAACGATAAGGTTTTACACAATGTGAAAACAGGAAGGTGTGCAAAAGGAACACAGACAAAAATTAAACATTTTTCTTTCTGCTATGTTTTATTGTTGACAGTTAGATTTGGGTTTAAAAAAAGGGACTTATTTACTTGATACAGGAAAGGCCATACCTGTAAACCTTCAAATTTTAATTCCACTCGAGATCTGATAATTATAAGCAATTTCAGGAATTTGACTGGATGTATCACAACAACAGATGTATCACAAACATGACTGTTAAACTACTAATAGTTAAGTATATACAAAACAGCGAGTCTCAGTTCATTCTGGTGCCTTCCCCAAAGCATTTAATTTTTTGGTGGCTAACCAATTGCATTAATTGAACACCTAAATTATGCAATTTTACTAATTTGAACATTTAATCTGGAAGTCATTCAGTTCTGCAAGTGGTTTAAAACCTTCATTCCTTTAGACTGCAAAATAACTGAACCAGAATCTTAGCTTTCTTTGGCAACACAGCAAAACATTTCACTAGTAACTTGCCAAGATTATATTTTCATTCTGATATATTTAAAGAGCTTTTGATGGCTCCTTGAGGAGTGTCAGACTATGAATATCTGCCACTGATCTAAAAATATTCTTTAATAGCAAGTCAAAAAGCAGCTTTTTGTTAAAAGGAATTTTAAAAAGCTTTGTGTATTTGAACTTCGTAGCCAAAAGTGTCTACATACTTAAATTTGAAAAAGGGACTTTGTAATCATTATGCATGCTCATTATGTATTCTTGTTATAAATCTGCATCATTGGGGTTATTCAGAAAGATGCCAGTTTGGGTCTTTTCTTGTAAAGGTCCAACCAAATTATCTCAGAAAACTAATATTTCAGTTGACAGCTGTTTTGGGAATATTATTTCCTTCCTCACTATTTCAAATATTTGGACCCTTTTCAGGGGAAATAAATAGAGCAATGAGAAAACAAAGGGGTGGGAGTCACTGGACCTGTACCATAACTCTGCTTTCTCTCCACAGATGCTGCCAGACCGGCTGAGTCTTTATGGCAATTTCGGTTTTTGTTTCTGAGTCCCAGCATCTGCAGTTCTTTAGTTTTTTTTTCATTAATCAGAAAACACTTTTATTCTACACAGTTAAGTACCCATATTCAACTGACCTTGGAAAATAGCAGGCAGAAGAATGGGGTCTTTCTGAAAAGGACTGATGAACTTCCTGGTGAAAAAAAAAAGAATGCAAATGCTCGATATATGGAACAAAAACAGAAATTGCTGGTGAAACTCTTGGCAGCATCTATGGGGAGAAAACAGTTAACACTGAGTCCAGTGATTAGACTCAAAACGTTAACTCCTTTTCTCTGTCATGCAGACGTTGATGTGATCATTGCTGATGCAATCAATTTCAATAATTTGATGGGAATAATAGCTTTTTTTCAGTATTTTACATTATGCTCACAGCAAAGCACTGTAAATATTAAGCCTTGTAAAATTAGGGGTACTTAAGATTTTAAACAGCCTCCTTGATCATAATTATAATCTCTCTAGCTCTACATAAAATAATTTTATAAGCATAGCGTGTTCATCCTCCAGAACAATTAAATATGCATGTTAACAAAACTTTTTTTTTTTTAAGTTTGATATTTCACTTGAACATCTCACATATCCCCAAATTTCTTAGATAACAAGCATGGGGCTGGATGAACACAGCAGGTCAAGCAGCATCATAGGAGCAGGAAAACTTGACGTTTCGGGCCTAAACCCTTCATCAGAAATGGGGGAGGGGAAGAGGGTTCTGAAATAAATAGGGAGAGAGGGGGAGGCGGATAGAGGATGGATCAAGTTTTCCTGCTCCTATGATGCTGCTTGACCTGCTGTGTTCATCCAGCCCCATGCTTGTTATCTCGGATTCTCCAGCATCTGCAGTACCTTTTATCTCCCCAAATTTCTTTTTGTTTTCGTAAAATAATTTTTAAAAATGTGAACTGCCTTTTTTGCCATGTGAGAATTTTTGAATTTTATTGGCTAATCTGTCTGCTTACTGCTCTACTCGAGCTGGATGCCACAAATGGTGCTAAATTCAAAGCTGTGCAGCATAGAGGGGACTCACTGTAAGGTCTAAGTCGTTTGAGTGGCCAATCAAGTTACCAAAGAGTCCTTTTCCTTTGCTGCTGACAACAAATGCTGGGCCAACATTGCTGGTTCAAAGTAACCACATTAGATGCCAAAGCACAATGAGAAAAGGGATCATTTAAGAAACCAAGTGAGCATTTGATTCAATTAAATTTTTGTTTAAACTATATCATACAGCGGTTAGGTGATCTTCAAGGGATGTTCCCAACCAACAAGAAACGGGTAAGGCCTGGGACACCAATCAACGAAGCGCATTGGGGGGTATACACACACGGCGCAGGACCGCTCCACCCCCATACCGCCCGCCCGGTCACGCCCTCGCGACCCCGTGGTTGCCCTGCCCTGCCCTACTCCCCTCCCCTCCCCCCAACTAGAAATGGCAAATTCTCTTAAATTAGATTGCAACCACCACTGAGAGGAATATGACAGATGGTGTGTGTTGTCAGGAATGGATTTGACAGCGTAACAAATAGAAAACCCATTGAGAACGAGAAATCATTTAACGGCAGCATATCAAGTGCTAAGTAGCAGTACAAATTAGAATCTCATGTGTTACTTTTTTCTTTACACTTCTGCTAAACCAACAGAACTGATTACTTGCACTGTCCTGGTCTTAACTAATGAATTTGAGAGAATATCAATTATTTTGTATTTATTAACTTCCTTGCAGGTATGTTGCTGGTGCAGTTGGATTAGTTACATTTTCTAATTACAGAATCATAGAATTGGGGCCCTCTTTTGACGAAGTGGTACTGTTCCTTACCTCTGAATGGAGAGGATCAGCTGATTAGGTAAATAGGTTAATTAAAGAAAAATTTAGAATCATAGGATCACAAGGGTTTGTTTCCATGCTGTATGACTCTTCAGTCCAGCTCGTCCACACTGACCAGGTATTCTAACTGAACTCGTCCCATTTGCCTACATTTGGCCTATATCCCTCCACTAAGCTGGAGAGGGTTCAAGATATTTACCAGGATGTTGCCAGGTATGGAAGGTTTGAGTTATAGATACGCTGGGATATTCCTCACTGGAGCATATAGAAGTTACCGAAGTTTATAAAACAATGAAGGGTATAGATAGAGTTAATAGTAGTTGTCTTTTCCCTAGGATGGAGATTTCAAGACTAGGGGACATTATTAAGGTGTCAGTAGAAAACTTTAAAAAAGGCTTTGAGGAGCATATTTTTTTCAAAAACAGAGGGTGGTTTGTGTGTGCGCAATGAACTGTAAGGAAGTGGTGGCTGTAGGTACAACTACAATGTTTAAAAGACATTTGGATAAGTAAGTGAATAGGTAATTTTGGACGGATATGGCCAGGACCAGGCAGGTGGGACTAGTTTAGTTTGGGATTACGTTCGGCACAGACTGGTTGGACTGATGGGTCTGGTTCCATGCTGCATGACTGTAAACTTTTCCTATTCACGTACCCATCCACGTGCCTCTTAAATGTTGTAATTGTACCCACCTTCACCACTTCCACTGGCAGCTCATTCCATACACATACCACCCTGTGAGAAAAAGTTGCCAATCAGGTCACTTTTAATGCTTTCCCCGCTCACCTTAAACCTATACCCTTTCGTTTTCAACTTTCATACCCTTGGAAAATAGACGTTGCTTATTCACCTCATCGATGTCCCTCATGAGTTTATAAACCTTCAGTCCTTGACACTCCAGGGAGAAAAAGTACCAGCCTTTCCAGTGTCTCCTTATAATTCAGATCCCTCAGTCCTGACAGTAGATTAGTTACTGAGGTTAAATCACATGCCCATCCAGAGATAGATAGCCAATTTGATACAAAATTGGTTTGATGGTAGAAGGCAGACGCTCATGCTGTTGGGTTGCTGGCCTTTAATTTTGCTTGAATTTATTATTATTTTGGCCCTTTGTGGTCCCTGTCCAAAAGAGATTGGTGGGGACGGAGTCAAGGGAGAGCCATTTTTTATTTCTTTCTTTATTTATTCCCCCCAACTCCAAAGTAATAGGGTCTTTGTTTTCACAATAAAGTCAAGGAAGCTTTATTTCCTGTTTTGAAACAGTAAGTGGGCTTCGCTCAGTGTTTCACCTGGTGCTATCCCTGCCCCAGGGAATATCTGATGGTGGGGGGAGCAGTGTCGGGGAGAAGGGGTCTTGGTATTTTCTGGTTACACTTTTCGTTTAAGAGTAGAGGGTTGCTATTTGGACTGGAGGCTTGGTGACCAGCGGTGTACTGCAAGGATGGGTTCACTGTTGTTCATCATTTATATCAACAATTTGGATGAGAATATAGAAGATATAGTTAGTAAGTTTGCAGACAACACCAAAATTGTTGATATAGCAGACTGTGAAAGAGGTTATCTACGAGTACAATGAAATCTTGATGAAATAAGCCCAATGGGCCGAGTAGTGACAGACGGAGTTTAATTTAGATTAATGTGAGGTGCTGCATTTTGCTAAGGTAAACAAGGGCAGGACTTACGCAGTTACTGGTATGTCCTGGGTAGTGTTGCTGAACAGAGGAATCTAGGGGTGCAGGTTCATGGTTTCTTGAAAGTGGCGTCGCAGGTAGCCAGGTTGGTGAAGGCACACTTGCCTTCATTGGTCAGAACATTGAGTATAGGAGTTGTGACAAATATTGAGATTATACAAGACATTGGCGAGGCCACTTTTAGTGTACTGTGTACAATTCTGGTCACCCTGCTATAAGAAGGAGGTTGTTAATCTAGAAAGGGTACAGAAAAAAATTTGCAAGGATGTTACAAAATGCAAAACGTAGTAGCGATTTGATCTGGTTATCGCTGTAATGCAAGCCAGCCAGAAGGCATGTTGTCTAATAACTGAACACCCACAAGCAGGAAATGAAGATAAACAGGCCAAAGCAATAAACTAGAGCAATTAGTCCCAACATAACTGCTTTTACATGTTAATTATACATAGAATTGAGAGAGAGAATGACTTGTTAATATTTCAGACAGTTTTTCATTACAACTTGTGCTTGAGTTTAAACTCTCCCACAAAGTAAATATTGCAGACGCTGAAATAAACAAATTGCTGGAGCTATTCAGTGGAGCAAGCAACATCTGTGGAGAAAAAAGAGAGTTAATATTTGAGGGATGCAATCTTTAAAGAAAACTGAAAATATAACAGACATTAGAGGTTTTAATCAAGTAGAATTAAGCCGACGACAGGTGGGATTAAGTGCAGGTGGAAGAGGTTTTCTTCTCTCATTCGTTTGCCCTGCCTCTTGGATGATGGGGCTGAATATACGGCAGACACATTAGCAGTTATCATTGTCAAATGTAAGATAGGTAAGTTGCCAAAAGCAGGTTAAGGGTCTAGAAACAGGTATTTGACAGAGGGCAAAAATCTGGCAAATTAAGCTTAATGTAGAAAAACATGAATTTGTCTACTTTGGAAGGAAGAACGTAAAAGTACCAGCTACTTAAAACAGTGTAGACAGAGATTGCCAAACTGTGTCTGTGTGATCCGCGATGCAAATCAAAACAAAAATCGGTTTGCAGCTCTGGCAAGTGATTAGAAAGACAAATAGAATGGCAATTATTACAAGGGGAATGGAATACAAAAGCAGGAACATTTTATTACCGCAGGGCTTTGGTGAAACCACATCTCGAATACATGTACACTTGTTTGAAAGAAAAGTTCAAAGGTTCAATTGTCTCATTTCTGATATGAAGGGCCCACCTTACAAAGAAAAGACTGAGCTGGGTGGGCTAGCTCCTACTGAGAACTTAGAAGAATGAGGGGATCTTGTTAAAATATACAAGGCCATGAGTGAATTTGATACAGTAGATAGTTTTGGATAGGAAAATGGAATGGAGACCACAATCAGATCAGATATTATTTAATGGAAAAGGAAGAAGGCCAAATGGCCTACTTCTGTTCCCAAATCCACGTTCCTATGCTCCTTCACTGCTTAAAACCTGTAACAGCTGATATTTTCCACACCTGAAACATTAACTCTGTATTGCTCTCCAGAGATGCTCTCGACATACTGATTATTGTCAGCATTTTTACCTTTGTAAATACAAACTTCAGACCTCTTAGTCCTCTCCCTGGCCAGCATTTTTGATGGTTATCAGTCTCATTTTTCAATCTCCTATCTGAATTTGCAATCATTTCAGCGTATCACAAAAATCATGCCCATATGAACAAATGCCTCCATTCCTATACTGGATCATTAGTCATTTAAACCCTCATTCATGCTAGTCACCTCCAGACCACTCGACATGAACTCAGCATACTCAAAAGACTATTATTTATTGCACAACAAATCCAGTTTGACCATCACCTCTATCCACATGACTCACATTAACATCCAGATTTTAACAATTTTAAGTTACTATCCTTATTGTCAAATACATTTTACAGACTAATCACCATTACTCCCACACCTGCAGGCCACCTTATGTTTGTCTTTCCAGCCTATTGAGCAGCTGCCCTTTACCTCCAATTATTGATGATCTTGTTTTTTGGCTATGAGACTTCAAATTCAAATCTCTCTCCCCCTCTTTTTCTGCTACACACCCCACAATTAAAATAAAAGCTCTCTTTTTTAAAAAAGAAATTCACAACATCCTTTTTGGTTCATGTGGTTTCCCCTTCCCCAGGTTACACTAAAAACTTATAAAAATGCAATCATAATAGGTTGGTATTTACTTTACACTCTCTGCTGTCCCCTCTATCGACCGTAAACATTGACATATAATAGAACTATACAATTTGCGGTGCATGGCCACTGTTTTCTGATTGTAGCACTTGCAGCGAATTTACGAACTGGAACAGGCAACTGGGTTTAAGTAGAAGTGATAACTGCTAATTTAGAAACTCGCAGGAAAGGAGGGCAGAGTCAACTCTTGTACGTTGCACTCACTAGATGTCACCAGCGGGTCACAAAATTACGAGGTAGGTATTGGTTCCAATGTAACACCCCAGGGCTATTTTCATCTTCCCTGCTGAGCAACTGAAATCCCTTTCAGCCCATCCATCCCACCCCAATCCTGAGGAAGGGTCACCGGACCCGAAACGTTAACTCTGTTTTTTCCCCTCACAAATGTTGCCAGACCTGCTGAGCTTTTCCAGCAACTTGTTTTTGTTCCTCGAGCAGCTTAGATTGCTCCTTACCGTCGTTGCGCTTTGGGCCCTTCATGGTGAGCTCGGCCGCCTTCTCGGCCGGTTGTTTGGAGAGACACAGCAGCTCCTTCTCATTGTATCTCATGGTAGCTGGCAGAAAGGCCTATTCCCCCTCGATATCACCCCTTCCCTCACCAAGTGGAGGGGAGGGGCGATGTTAATGAGCAGCTCCTTCCCTCCTGACACAGCCACTGCCCTGGACAAAGCAGCCCCACCTGGCGAGCGTTATCTCTGGAAGCGAAGGCCCAGCAGGAGGTGCGTGCCGTTGGTATAAAATAGCGATAAAGTCTGCGGCATACCTAAAAGTCAATAAACACGGACACACCCAATCTAGCGACAAATCATGACTTCGAGCTGCGGCTGAGACTGGCACTACACGGCCAACGAGCGGCAGACAGAACAAAAACCGCACCTCACCCCGACGTTCGACCTCCCTCAGGAGCCACGGTCTCTTGTTGTCAATAAAGTTATTGAAAAGCCCCACTTCCGGTGGTCCGTGACCTTCTTTCGGTTTTTGGCCGACAGTGTCAGTGTTCTTTGTTAATAAAGTTATTGATAACAGTAACTTCCGGTGCGCCGCGACCTTCTTCCGTCGGTTTTGGTGGCTGCCGGAGACCCGTTCAGGTAGTCGTGGGGTTGGTGGTTCGACTCTGCTAGTTTATCGGCTTCTGGTAGCCGGTGCTTGGTGGGTCAGGCGCAATGTATCTTCATGATGAGTGTTCTTTCCCTCAATCCCACCCCCGGACCGGTTGTTAATCCGGCCATTGTGGCCAGCTCTGAGCTGGCCAAGGAGCCTGAGGCCTGTGTTTCCAGGCTGTTTATTGCAAAGTTTTCCTTTGTGTCTGCTTGTTTGTTCAGTGGTAAAGCTAGAGCGATTGGTGTCAACTTTGTTCCGAGTGAGCTGAATAAGCAAAGTGCCTGGTCCGACTGAAACCAGGCTATTTTGCAGCTGAGAGTTTATTTCCCCTTGGCTTGTTGGGTGGTGGTGTGAGGAGAAAGGTGGTTCAGGATAGGGGACCGATCACCTAACACTGAGATGAGGAGAAGCTTTTACAACAACACACTTAATGGGTTAGATTTTGAATCTTTAGGATTCTGTCTTGGAGTACTGCATACAGTTTTGGTTTCCTATCCTGAGCAGGGGATAAATATTTTTTGATCAACTTGTTCAGAAATATGATGTACCTCTGGAGCATCAGAGGGACTTTAACACAGGCCTTCTGGCTCAGATGTGGGGGTGTTACCAGAATGCCACTCGACCCTTCTGATAAGGGAATGTACTTGCCATAGAGGGAGCATGATGGCAGTTCATCAAATTAATCTCTCGGATAGCATGTTTGTTCTACCAGGGATTGAGGAGATTTGGTATATATTTCTTAGAGTTTTGAAGAATTGGAGTTGAACTCATTGAAACTTACAGGACATGATAGGGTGAATATAGATAAGCTGTTTTCCCTGGCTGTTAAACGAAAAATCAGGGACCATAATCTCAGGATAAAGGATAAGATATTTGGGCTAAACTAACAGATGCTTTGTTATTAAGTATATTCAAGGATAAGATTGATGGATTGTTGGTGTCTCACAGTATCCTGATATAGGATTTGTGAAGTTAAGGCAGAAAGTCAATGACGTTTGTATTACGTGGTGGTCCAAGCTTAATGAGCTGGGTGGTCTATTCCTTTTTCTTACATTTAGTGTAAGAGTGGTGGAAAATGTTTGTACTGCATGTGTACATGAATGATGTAAGGAGGAATGTTTTTGTTAATATATATGCTTCCAACCACTTGTGTGGAGAGGGAATCTTCTTTATTCCTGACAACAGATTTTTGCTTCAGCTTTAACTACATTTCACATGATTGATCACCGGTTGCATCTGTTCTATTCTGTAGCCTTTCCCAATGGCTTGTGTTGAAACATTCAGCACATCATCACAAATATTTATCTTTTTGTTCCTATGCCATGTGTGTTCCCTGAATGTTAATCTTCTACCAGTTTTTAAAATATATATTGCCCGTCCACAATTTCAGTCATCGGTTCTGTTACATTCTACCCAAGTGTGCAGATAATGCCAACATTTGCTTCGTTGCCGTTTCCTTGATTCGCTGCTGCCCCTGTTTGGATGAGTGTGAATGGGTTAGAAACTTCTCTGGAATGATCTTAGCTGACGTTCTGAGCCTTTGCTAAAAACTGACTCTACCTCTCTCTTCAATTGCTCACCAAGGCTCCACCATAAACAAGCTTGGTTTGCTGTTTGGAACAACTGACTTTGGCCTCGTTCCTATTATCACTTTGGGTCAGGAGTAATGCTCATCTCCAAGTCTGAATATTGTAAATTTAACCTGCACTCCAGTAGCTGAGCGTGTAAGTGCTCAATATTTAAGTGAATTTTGAGACAATTCTGCATCTTTGGAGATGTTATGCTTCGCATGAAGTATTAAACCAGGATGTGTTGAACAACAGCAACTTAACATTTACATTGGAACAGGAATAGGCCACGTAACTAGTCAAGCCTGCATCACCATTTGTTTACTTCAACATCACTTTCCTGCACTATATCAGTAGTCTTTGATATCATTAATTTTTGACTTGAATATCTCAATGATTTTTAGTTTCCAGAGCCCTTGGGTAGAGAATTCCAATGTTCATTACCCTCTGAGTGACAAAATTCCTGCACACCTTGATTTGAACTTACCCTTCCTTAGTTTATGTCCCCTGGTTTTATACTTACCAGCCAGAGGAAACAGCTTCCCTGCCTTCTCGCATCCTGTAAGCATTGTGTAAGTTTTAGTGAGTTCATCCCTCATTTTTTTGAAACTTTAGAGAATGCAGATCCATCATCTTCAATCCATCATAGAAAAATTATACTACCCCAGGGATTAATCTAGCGAACCTCCATTCCACTCCTGTTCTGGCATGTATATCCCTTTGTTGGATATGGGAATCAAACAGCACACTGTACTCCAGGTGAGGTCACGCCAAGGCTTTATTCAACTGCAGCAAGATATTTTTATTCCTGTTTTCAAGTCCCCTTATGATGGAGAGCTAGCATACCATATGCCTTCCTAATTATTTGTTGAACCTGAATGCTAACTTGTAGTACCTCTGGACATCCTCAGTTCCCAACCTCTCTCCATTTAGGAAAAAGTCTGCTTTTCTGTTTTTGTTTCTCAATCAAAGCAAATAACTGCACATTTACTCACATTATATTCCACCTGCACATTCTAGCCAATTCACTAAGTCTGTCTAAATTCTTCTTGAAGCCTCTCTTAGACTGGCTCACAATGTCCCCGCCCAAACTGGTGTCATCAGCAAATTTTGAAATATGACAGTTGGTGCCTGGGCTGAAATTATTTATATAGTTTATGAACAGAAGTCAGTCTAGTACTGCCCATTATTTAACAGCCTGCTTTGCTGAGAATGATCTGTTAATTCCTACTCTCTGCTTTCTGTCTGTTAAAAGCCCTGTCAACCCTCCAGAGTCGTCTTTGCTAATATCTAGGGACTAATGCCAAAATTTTGGCACTACACCCTCAAGCGTCCGCTCCCTCCACGCCCAACACTCAGTTGCAGCAGTGTGTACTATCTACAAGATGCATTGCAGAAATTCACCAAAGATCCTCAGACATCACCTTCCAAACCCATGATAACTTCCATCTCGAAAGAAGGGCAGTAGATACACGAGAACACCACCAAGTTCAAGTTCCCCTCCAAGCCACTCACCATCCTGACTTGGATATACATTGATGTTCCTTCACTGTCACTGGGTCAAAATCCTGGAGTTCCCTCCCTGATGGCATTGTGGGTCAACCCACAGCAGATAGACTACATCAGTTCAAGAAGGCAGCTCACCACCACCTTTTCAAGGGCAACTAGGAATAGGCAATAAATGCTGGCCAGCCAGCGATGCCCACATCCCATAAAATGAATTAAAAAAACCCCTCAAGTCCTGGTAACATCCTGGTGCATTTTTGATTTATGTGTGATCACGAAGAAGGAAGCTATGAAAATAATTCTAATATTGTTCCAATGTAGTATTCCTCCTCCAGAGTCCTTCCAATTGGAATTACACCAGCATTCTATTTCATAAGCTTCACTTCAACTACAACTTACATTAATAAGATTGGTGACCATCTCAGCATTTTACAAGGGGGAAAAATGGGCAATGGAAGACTAGTAGTGCAGTTGAACAGTTCAGTTTTCAAGAGGCTATAGGAAGCAGGTAGAGAAGTACGAAAATTTAAAAGAAGTGTACTAAGCAATTAGAACAGATGTGTTGGGAAACAGCAGTAAAACCAATTTAAAGAAATGGATGCCAATGGCTGGAGTGTAGTGTTACAGAACTCATAGATTAAAGAGAAGCTGTACATGGATTGGATGACTGGGGTAGGGCCTTTGAAATTGAACAATTGGTGCAAGAAATCAATTCAGTTTGGTCAGGATCGACATGATGATGGGCAGAGATGCTTAGCTGAAGCTGATAGCTTGTGAAAATTAAATCTTTGGAGATGCTTAACGCATCAATGAACTATTTTAGTGTGAAGTAACATTCACCCCATCCTACATTGGTACACCGTGATGGCATCTTCTGCAAAATGCACTACAGCAATTCACCAAGAATGCTTTGGTAGCATCTTCAGAATTATAACCCATATTATCTTGAAAAACAAGTGAGGTAGGTGCATGGGAACATCATCACTTGGCAACGTGCAAGAAGGCAATGTCATTAAAAGATGAAGAATGGGTTCTAATGGTGAGCTTAGAATTGATCAGACTAACTTGATCTTCAGTGCAGGATTTACAGCTGGTGCCAGAATTTTGCAGGTGTGAGCAAACCTTCAGTTTGCACTTGTGGCCAAATTTTACGATATATTCGTCATGGTTGCTAGGTTTTAACCCAAACCAGCTTCTTTATACTTTATTGTCCAAGCTTTGACGTTGCTCTTGATTTCTAATTGTTAAGACTTATGTGGAACTTAAAACTATTGTTTCGGGACCTGTATTGAACTCTCAGCCTTGATTAATCAAATTGGTAAAACATAAAAGTGAAGAAAAAGCAACAAGTCTGCACAAATGCTTCTTCGTTACCAGGAACTGGTTGAATCTTGTCAAACTGATTTCACACACAGCCCTAATAGTCAGTCAGTTGGCATCAACAAATACACTGGCTGGATTTAAAAACAGATCCCAAATGTGAAAAGTTAAAGTCTATTGCATTACAACAGAGAATGGTATATGCAAGTATGAAATATTTACTATGAATATTTTTCCTGCTCATAAGGCTGACGTTTCATATTAAAATCTATACCATATTTAAGGTAGTGTACTTTATAAGTTAATAACTTCAAGAGCATAAATTGAAATATTTAGAATGTACTAGACCTTTTTGTGAAAACATGTGTATAAAAGAATTACACAGGTGATTCTGCAATTTGTCACTTCAACTGCAGGGCGGTGCTCACAGTTAGTGGACCTCAGGACGTCAGAGGCCCTTGTCTGTCTTTTCCTGAGATGTACAATCGTCTGTGACATCGAATCATTCATGCAATACTTCAAAAACGTTTCTCATAAAATTGTCATTTTGTGAAACAAATGATAAGTTTCTGTACAGAAAGTAACACTGACTATTAATATATCTGCATTTTTGTTTTTAAACTCTTTCAGATTTTGTAAAAAGATACTCTTCATCAAATAACTATGGATTTTCAACATCGACCAGGAGGGAAAACTGGCAGTGGAGGGGTTGCTTCCTCTTCTGAAAGCAATCGAGATCGAAGGGAACGGTTGAGACAGTTAGCTTTGGAAACCATTGACATAAATAAGGTTAGTTTCTGAGTGCAGTCGGTACCAGTAAATTCCTTCTAATCTCTCAGCATTTTGAAATTTAATTGTTATTCTCTTTCTAATTTTTTAGGATCCCTATTTTATGAAAAATCACCTGGGTTCTTATGAATGTAAACTTTGTCTAACACTTCACAACAATGAGGTAAGTTTAGTTTTTTGTCGACACAAAAGTGGAAAATGTCTGCTGGGAGAGGGAGTTTAGCTGGGCTTCAGATGGCAGTATAAGGCAATATAGATCTTCATTTCTGTTGCCAGATGTCAGCTATGTCCAAAGGCATTGTGAAAAATACTGCAAAAGGTTCTGACAGTCTTCTCTTCGCCTCCCCTCTTTGTTACCTAGGACATGGCACTCACTTTATGCACATTAGAAGAATAAACGTCTGAGTGAGCCATTGGCCTTTTTGCTGTCAGACCGGAACTCCTCCAACCTAATGTTCAGATAGATAGGAATGTTATGAAAATGTTCTTGTGCTGTTGTTGGTCTGGCATTGTTATCTTATTTGCTTAGAAATGCTACTGTAATTATTAAAGTTGAACAAAACAGGACAAAGCAGCTCACTATGACCCTGTCCACTACCTTCAACATTCACCCCATCCTACATTGGTACACCGTGATGGCATCTTCTGC
>JAHRHZ010000274.1:17709666-17722230 GCA_024137785.1 Ginglymostoma cirratum
TATTATCTTGAAAAACAAGTGAGGTAGGTGCATGGGAACATCATCACCTGCAGCTCTCCCTCTATGTCATGCGCATTCGCCCTGCATCTCTAAAAATTGTGAACTTGCTCAATAACAGTGTTGTGGCTGGACCTATAGCGCATAGACTGCAGTGGTATAAGGGGCTGACTCATCAATATCACTTCTTCAACATCAGTTAGGGATGGGCAATAAATGCTAGCCTTGCCAATAGCGCCCACATCTCATGAGTAAGAAAAGTAGGTAAACACTAAAAAAAAAACCTTTTGCAGTAAATTTTAGCTTGATGAATGGATCTCAAGCCAATGTTGCATTTCTGACTTACGGTGCTATCTTTGAGCTGATGTGATTCATTTTTCAGTGAATAGTTTGATGAAGCATTCATCAAGTGTTACATCTTTTTATATTTTGAGTAATCTTATTTAAACTAGCTGAGTTTGTATGTAATTAATTTTCCCATAATATTTTGCAACACATCTTCTGAAGTCACTTAATTCATTTTTATGTGGTTGGACTAAATTTCTTTTTTTAATCAAGATGAAAGTAATGCTGATAGTGGGATGATTTCCCACAGAACATATGTGGATATTCAAATAGGTTTACATCAAATTCTTTAAGCTGGACACTTCTGTTTTCCACTAGTTTGGATGAGTCTAAATACTGCTGTAAGAACAAGATTGTTGATGAACTTGCTTTTTGGAAATCGCATTGAAAATAACTCAAATGTATTTGACATTCTCATCCTTAAAGTAGTGGTTTTATTGACCTACCTATTAGGACTTAAATTAAATCGAGTATTCAAAAGCAAATGCAGAGCTTTAACCCACTGATCTTCCTCCCTGTACCACCAGCAATTTTTTTTTTAAAAAATCAGGTTTGCTCCCAAATAAAGTGTTGTATTCTTGGAGCTATCTTTTACATTTCTGATGTTGAGGCTTGTTCAGTTAATTTACCCAAGTTGCCTATCCCTTAATTGCATATAAAATTAGGCACTTTTAAAGTACTGTTTTAACTTGATTTGAATTTTTCTTGTACAGGGCAGCTATTTGGCGCACACACAAGGGAAAAAACATCAGACTAATCTGTAAGTGTAGAATTATGTTTAATGTAAAAAATATGTTTTTGCAATTATTCTGTGTTCAGTTCCTTTATTTTAACAAATGCTTGTCTCATTAGAAAAACATAAACTGTAAAATGTGCAGCTCAGTGCCATTAGTTGACATTTTCTGTTTATATTGCAGCAGTTATCCATCAAAACTTTTACTGCATTTGAATGCTGCTGTAATGCCGAATAGAGTCTTCCATTCATTGATACATGGTTTTAAATATAAAATTTGGGATTTAAAAAAAAGACTTGTTTTCATTCTGTTAGCTCTTTCTCAGAAGGGCCCTTTGAAGAAATATAGTGAGAGGTAGACGAGAGGAGTCAGTGCTGTTGTCAGATATATGAAAGATTTCAGAATTTGTGAAGAAAGTATGTTACCTGTTACCTCTATCCACAAGGAAGTCTCTTCTTGGTACTCAGCAGCCAAATGTATGTGCTAAAAAATATTCTTAGACTCCTGGTAAACCTCTGATAGTGCTAAAGCCTTCCAAATAAAACGATGGTTTGAATGGAGCTTTGATGTCAATGATGTTCATCCTACCAATTGGACAGTGCAACCATGTGCATTCTTGTTGCTCTACAGATCATTGGGAGATTGGATTAAATGGCTTAGGGTGACTTGGTTCCCAGTGGAATAGTGCCTGGCTTCTACTCAACACATTCTGTCTCAAAGCAGCAATATTAAGAGTTTTTAATTTGAGGCATTATAGAGGAGTTTGAGGAGTCTCTATTCCACTATACTGCTGAGTCAGCCATCTATCACATTGTCTTATGGAAGGCCAGGGTTCTCTCTTAGGATGATTGTATCTTTGAACCTAGTTGTTTGTCTGTGGATTACTTAGTGGCATGCACAGAAACAAATAATGTAGCTTTACAATCCATTATATAGAAGGATATATTTAAACCTTCCGTAACAGTATTGTTAGTGTACCTATATCAGACAGAAAGCAGTTCAAGAAGACAATTCACTCCTACCTTCTTGAGGATGGGCAGCAAGTGCTAGTTTACCAGCAATGCCCAGATTCCATGAAATTTTTTTTAAAAACTGGATGTTCCTATATCCATCGGTTTCGGATCCAGACTAACTCAGCCTAAGGAATAATCAACATTTTTTTAAGCATGCTCAGTACCTTCAAATTCATAAATTGAATATTTTGATGACCAATATATGGACACAGACAAACTGCTACTTTAAAATGTCAAATCACCAGTAATCACTTGATATAGCTCTTTTTGAAATAATCTTTCAGAGTTGCATACTTAATTCCTAATGAGTTCAGGCACTTGGGTGCGATGCATAAATGGCCTATATGTTTAATACATGGATCTGTCAATCACCATACAGTTGAGCACCAATTACACGATTTTGGTAAATGTACAGGAATTGGTCACATATCTACTGTTCAAAAAAATGAACCAACTATTATTGTTAGGGGTAGTCATCAAATCATGAGATTTCCAACAAATGGTCCATGCTGTGTTTTGAATACAGGGCACGACGAGCAGCAAAAGAGGCAAAGGAATCACCAGCACAGCCTGCCCCAGAGAAGGTTAAAGTGGAAGTGAAAAAGTTTGTGAAAATTGGCCGGCCAGGTTATAAAGGTATTTTTTGAACCTTGAGTGTCACAGTGGGCTAGCGTAGCGAATTACTTTTAACTTTTGCAAAAATATATGGATTTTATTGTCAGTTAATTGTAAACTTTTGTATTTTGCTAAACATTCCATGGTTTAGGAATATGAAATGTGGAAAACAGTTTTTGAAGTTTTTAGTAGTTATGCAGGGTGAACTGTTAAAGAATAATGAAACGCTGAATTATCACTAAACTAAATAACTTGAGAGCTACCCATAAGCTCCCTAACTCCTTTTAAATTGTGCCTCCTGCTGGTCAAGCAAGTCTATTGAAATGTACTTATTAAGAAATTGCCATTTTTAATACCCACAAGATGCGTTGTATGCAGTCTCCATATTCAATCAATGGAGTTAGTTTGTGTGGAAATAAGGAATAGCAACTGAAAGAAATCATGGATGGAAATGCCTGAAGGTCCTCGAAGAGTCGCCTCACTGTAGGACAAAATATAAATTGGACATAATAGAAACGTGTATGAAGGGAACCCAATTGAAATGGGTGATTTTAATCTGCATGTTGACAGGACAAATCAAGTGCACAGAAGTAATATAGAAGACAAATTTGTAGAGTGCTCCAGGGATTGTTTCTTAGAGGTGTACATTGCAGATTCTACTCGGGAACAGGCTATTTTAGAACCTTAATGTATAAGGAAGTAGGAGTAATCTCGTAGCTAAGCATGCTCTCGGGAGTAATGAAACAATGTGTTAGTATTTCGAATTCAGTTTGGGGGAAAACAACTTGGGTATCAAACCAGCATCTTCAACATCAATAAGGGCAATTACAGAGGATCAAAGAAATGGCTAAAGTGGGCTGGGAATATAGACTAAGGGAGGGTCAGAAGATGAGTAGTGGCAAAATGTGTAAGGGGATATTTTGCCATGCTCAGAAAAAATATAATTCTCGTCAAAAAGAAGGACTCAATGAGAAGAATAAACACCCATAGTTAGGGATCATATTCAGTCAAAAACTAAGGCATAACAGGTGGCATAAACTGATGGGAGGCCAGAGCATTGGGAATTTTTTAGGAATCAGCAGCAGATAACTAAAAAGCTACTAACGAGGGAAACATTGATAATGGAAGTAAATTCACAAGAAAATATATTTTAAAAAAGCAGCAAGAGCTTTTATACTTGTGTAAAAAGAGAGTAGCAAAAATGAATGTGGGACCCTTGGAGAATGCAACTGAGGAATTGATAATAGAAAACAGGGAAATGTCAGATAATTTAAACAAACATTTTGCATCATATTACATTAACATTTTCATGTTGGAGGACATTATAAACGTGTCAAAGATAAGCAAAGTGCTAATAGGAGGAACAGTCTTCTAACAGTCTCTATGATGAGGGACAAAGTATTTGTTAGCCTAATAGGATTGAAGGCAGACAAGTTGTCAGCACCCGATGACGGGCATCCAAGGATTTTAAAGGAAGTTGCTGCAGTGGTAGTGGAGGCATTGGTCAAAATATTCAAGAGCACACTGGATTCCAGGAAGGTTCTAGCAGATTGGAAATCTACTAATGTGTTGCACCTGTTCAAGAAGGAAGGGAGGCAGAAACTAGTTGGGCTAACATCTATCATTGCTAGAGTCCATTATTAGGGAAGAAATCGGACATTGGGAAAAGCTTAATGCAGTCAAACAGAGTCATCGTGGTTTTCTGAAAGGGAAATCATGTTTGACAAACTTGCTAGAGTATTTTGATGACATAACAATAGATTTGATAAACGGATCAAGCAAAAATAATGTATTTTGATTTCCAAAAGGCATTTGATAAAGTGCCACATAAAAGGTTATTGCACAAGTTTGGAGGTCGTGGTATTTTAGATAATGTACAAGCATGGATTGAACAAAAACAAGTTGGTGGAAAAGCTCAGCAGGTCTGGCAACATCTGTGAAGGAGAAAACAGAGTTAATATGTCGGGTCCGGAGACCCATCCTCAGAACCATCATCCATGTCAATACATCGATTCTTAATGGATTGAAGGTTGGTTAACACATAGAAGACAGGGAGTCAGGATTAACTGATCTTTTTATATTGGAATGATATAACTAGGAGAGTGCCACAAGGATAAATCTTAGGGCCTCAATTTATTTACTATCTATGTTAATGACTTGGAGGAAGGACAGAATGTGATGTATCCAAATTTGATAATGATCCAAAACTAGGTGGGAGGGCAGGTTGCAATGAGGGCATAAGGAATCTGCAAGAGAATATAGATTGGTTGAGTGAATGGGCAAAAACTTGACAGATGGATTTAATATAGGAAAATGTGAGTTTATGTGCTTTGGTAGGCTGAATCAAAAGAGACTCCATAAAAGTGCAGCACAGTGGGATTTGGGTGTTCTTGTGCATGAAACACAAAAGGTTAGCATGGAGTTGCAGCGGGTAAATAAGATGGCAAACAGAATGTTGGCCTTTATTGCTAGAGGATTGGAATTTAAAAATAGGTAAATCTTGTTACAACTGCATAGAGTGTTCATGAGGTTGCATCTGGAGAACTGGGTGCAGTTTGGTCCCCATTTTTAAGAATCAATGTATTGACGTGGATAATGGTTCAAAGAAATACACTAGACTGACTGTTGGGATGAAGGGGCTTACTTATCAAAAATGACTAAACAGATTAGGTGTTTATTCATTAGAGTTTATAGGAATTAGGTGACGGTCTTAATAGGCTAGATGTTGCGATGATGCCTTCATTAGTGGGGGAATCTCAACCTAGGCTACATAGTTACTGAATAAGGGGCCATTCATCTATAACTGAGATGTGAAAAAAAAAATTCTCCCAAGCTGGTGAATGTGTGGAATTTTCTGTCAGAGAGTGTATAGAGGCTAGGTCACTGAAAGTATTTGAAAAGGAAGTAGATAGATTATTGAAATATTGAGGAGTTTAGAGCTAGGATGAGCTAGCATGGAAGAGGAGTCGAGGCTTGTGGCAGATCAGCCATGATCTTGTAGAATTATGGCACAGGCTTCAGGGGATGAATTAACTATTCCTGCTCCTATTTCTTGTGTTCAATCTGGAAATTTCTAGTACAACTGAGAAGTTTTGATATCGGGGGGAACTCATGGTAAGCAAGACACAGTGGTTAAGATTCATGGTGAAAATTGCCATGTAAATTACCTCACTGTTTATCCCAGTAAGAGAAGAAAATTGTTGTGATCTGTTTTAGAGGACTTTATTTTAAATAAATGACTAAAATGCATGAAAGTTTTAACTTTTTTTGTAGTGACCAAACAGAGGGATGCAGAAGTGGGACAACAAAGTCTTTTGTTTCAGGTAATGTACACTTGTGCTCTACGTATATCGATTATAATGGTTGGATTTGAACCCCTCCCCATGACATTAGTCTGGGACACTGGATTATCAGTCCTTTGATGTTACCACTATGCTACCACTTCCTTGGCAAACTTTTACATGTTGGGGTTTTAACACTAGACATTGTCTTGGGTTCAGCATTCAACCCACATCTTTGGTTGAACCAGCATGTAACCTTTATCTTTCCAATTTTACATTAGATGTAATTAAACTTGTGGATCAGACAGTTAACTAGAATACCTGCTATGCTTCACAGTAATTTCCTTACTTTTCATTGGTAGAAGAACGTATGCTTTTAGATTGCTTTTTGCTATATAGCACTGAACAAATTTATTCAACATAGATCAGGCAGTTGAAACATACTCAAAACAGTCCATATATTTGCAGTTATAATAATCTTTAGCAATTTCATCAGTGTCAAAAGCAGTTTCACCTGTAATGAATCTTGAAGCATGGTGAGCAACAGCTATCTGGTAGCACAAAGACCTCTGACTTACCATATAAATTATCATGCATTTTGCTTTTGTCACCAAAAATGACTTTCCAGACTTCTTTGAAGCTATCTCAGCAAAAAAAAATTATTCCCTTAACTACCTCAGACTTTCACCTTCATGGGCTACTTAATAGTGAATGTAATGGAAGATACATTGATCAAACCAGCACTGAATGGTCTGATTCAAGTACCCATTAAAATACAGTGGTAGCAGTTGATCCACACATATCTGTGATGTGTTCTGTCTGTAGTCCATAAAGGTAGTCAAAAGGAAACAATTTTAGCCTGTGACTGCAATGACTTGTAAGCAGGAATCCAAATGTGTTTTCCCCATACAATTGCTGGGGTATTGATGTTAATCTTAAGCACATACCAGGTTAAGTAGCTAACTTTATATTCTACAGCAATATATATAGTAGCTTATGCTAGCTGAATGTATCTTTTGTCTAATGGTTTATTTGTTAAAAATAATCATTTTTATCTCTTAGATTGATTATCCTGAAATTGCAGAAGGTGTAATCCCACGCCACCGGTTTATGTCTGCATATGAGCAGCGAATTGAACCACCTGACAGGCGTTGGCAGTACCTGTTGTTTGCAGCAGAGCCATATGAAACCATTTCTTTTAAGGTATTGTGCACGCATAGATTGTTGTGCTACCTGGAGAGACAGATAAATTTGTTTGCTATGAGAGGCAAAATCTTGATGCTGTTTCCACACACGTGCTATTCCTGATTATTCGAACTGGGCTTCATGCAAAGCGAATCTGAATTATTTAATGACCTTTTTGATTTAAAGTACACATCGGAGATTTGAGACTTAAAAGCTGTATTATTATGTAATTTGAGTTAGGTGATTTTGAATTAGGAAGAGTAGGTTATAGAGTCACCAACATGCATGCTGTTTTATGTCAAGAATGTATAATAAGGGTGATGTAAAATAAAGTGCTAGTACTAGTTTGGTTACATATAGGTAAAGTATCATAATCCGAGAGGACCATAGGACTGCACTCTCATTCGAGAGAAGTGACTGGGGGTGGTTTAATCTGAGGTCACCACCCCTGAGGCAAGGATGAGATTGAGAAGGTGAGACCTTCCAAATCAGCCGGTTTTGGAAATGAACCCATGCTGTTGTTGTCACTCTGCATTGCAAACCAGTTGTCCAGCCAGCTGTACTAGCTGATCCCTAGCTTACATATATAAACTATACTGTTGAATTTTGCAGGGTAACAGGAATCACTTCGATCTGCTTTTATTTATGATGTTACTCTGGGATAGAAGTATTGGTGATCATAGATGGTTAGTGAGAGGAAACAAAACAAACGGGGAATTTTTTTTAATGTTATTGATGGAAACCTTTTACAAAATGGAAAGACGAAGGTAAGGGAATAAAACAAATTTTTTATGGATTTCTGAACAAATGGACTGGATTTTATAATAGTGCTTGGACAAATTTCTCTCACTTTAATTTATTGTTGAAAAGATGTTTTAAGTGAATGTTATGCACATCTTGCACTCTGCGTATTTAGTTCAGATTATTAAGGGAAATAGATGGAATATTGAAATATCTATTGGAGATTGAATGTATTCAACAAACTATCTTATCACATCTTTAATTGCATGTAGGTGCCAAGTAGAGAAATTGATAAAGTTGAGGGGAAGTTTTGGACCCACTGGAATAGAGAAACAAAACAGGTAATCTAAAGTTTATTTTATATTTTTGCTTTACATCAAACAGAAAATAGACAATGTGTACATTCTTTCATTATAACTAGGTCCTGTCCTCAATGCAATTATGTGTTTTTTTTTAAAGATCTCCAGATAGTGGAATCATTTAAAATCCCTGCAAGAGAACACATAACAACACAGTAGAGCTCTCTTATCCTCACAAAATAAGTTCAGATGGAGAACGTGTTTTGGTACATTTAATTCAAAACTGCATTTGCTGCCATCGCAATTTCACACTCACTGCTCGCTCAGTGCTTAGGACTGCAGTGAGACCATGGGTAGCTGCATACATCAAAAAAAGTGTTTTTGACAACTGTTGGATCACTGCCCTGTTCCCAGTCCTTGAACACTCGTTGCTTCACTCACTACCCTCCACCCTAAGCAAAGCAATAAACAAGTGCAAGAATGTGGCAGTGAGTGAGGCAGAGAGCAGGGTGTTGAGCAAGTGGCAGCAGCAACAGGTGCCCATCAATGGCACCAACCTCCTGTTCAAGTGAGATGGCGGTACACAAAGATGATGCCAGGGCACTGATTTGCTGGCAGGCGATGGTGTCATTGAGTCATAGAGCTGTACAGCATGGAGACAGACCCTTCAGCCCAACCCATCCATGTGGACTAGATATTCTAAAATAATCTAGTCCCATTTGCCAGCATTTTCCACTTATCCCTCTAAATCCTTCCTATTCATATACCCATTCAGATGCCTTTCAACTGTCGTAATTGTACCCACCTGGACCACTTTCTCAGACAGCTTGTTCTGTACATGCACCCCCCTGCTGCATGAAAAAGTTGCCCCTTAGGTCCCTTTTAAATGTTTCTCCTCTCACTTAATACCTGTGCCGTCTAGTTTTGGGCTCCCCTACCCTGGGGAAACGACCTTAGCTCTTCACCCTAAATATGTCCCTCATAATTGTATAAATCTCTTATAAGGTCATCCCTCTGCCTCCGAGGCTCCAGGGGAAAATAGCCCCAGACTATTCGGCCTCTCCCTATAACTCAAACCTTCCAACCCTGGCAACATTCTTGTAAATCTTTTCTGACCATTTCAAGATGCACACATCCTTCCTATAGCAGGGAGAACAGAATTGCATTTAGTATTCCAAAAGTGCCCTAACCAATGCCCTAACCAATACCCTGTACTGTGCAACATGACCTCCGACATTGGTTGGAATACTCTCCCAGAATATCTAGTTGTATCTCTTTTACTTGCATCATCTAGCCCTTTAACATCGTCACACCTCCAGTATTGATACCCCATGTGAAGAAATAGCTTTTCAGGCTTGATCATATTGAATGGTAGAGTAAGCATTTTTGATCCTATTCTTGATCCTATTTTCTATGTTTCTTTACCACTGGGCTCCTACAATACCTAACAATCTGAAAGTAACACCGCCTATTTCATTTATTGTCTTGTATACTTAAATAAGATGTTTTCACACCCTGCCTTATTCATTAATTATAGTCATTTCCTCTAATTTAGGATCAGCCTGTGCTTTCTTGTGAACCATCTGTAGGGCTTGAGTCCTAGTCACTTTTATTCTGTGGCCAAAACTCTGCAGAATACTTCAAGTGCAAATTGTTCAAAACATTGCATATTTTCAGTGTAACTTATGGGAATTTGATTTAAAATGTTTAACAGTAGAATTGAACATCCTGTTTACTTTGTTTACTGCCAGCTCACATTGTTGAATATGTTGAGCATTGCTTATTGTAGTGGATCTCTTTCAGCTTCTTATTTACTTTGATCTAATCCACCTTTTGGGGGCCTGATTTTCAGATACTATTGGAGTATGTCCATCTGTAGTGATATTCAGAGCTCCAGGTACAGATTTGATGACAAAGAATCAAGGAATCATAGAATAATTAGAGCACGGAAGTAGCCCATTCAGCCTGTCAAATCCAGGCCGCCTATCTGCAAAAACAATTTAGCTACTTCCGTTCACCAGCCTTTCCCTTTACCTCTGCAATTTATTTCTTTCATGTCTTTCTCCAATTCTGTTGTGAAAATCACAATTGAATTTGCCTCCACCACATTGTGAGGAAGTAGCTATTTGCTGTCAATCGCTTTGTTAGTGGCCCTGGTTCTCGACTTTTGTCAATGGAAGGCGTTCCTCCTTTTCTCTCGCTCGCCCTCTTCCCCAACCCCCTGTCAAGATGCCTCGTGATTTTGAATCTCTGTCATATTTGCTTTAACCTATTTTAAGGAGAACATCCTCACCTCTTCTAATCTATCCATGTTAGTTATACCTAAAATAATTCTTGTAAATATTTTCTGGGCCCTCCCCAAAGCCTTCAGATCCATCTTAAAGTACATTGCCCAGAACTCAATATGATACTTCAGTTGACAATAAAACTGTTTATGAAGGTTTGCCATGGCTATTTTTTGCGTACCCTATAGATCCATCTATAAAGCCCAGCATTCTTGATGCCTTTTTAACAATTTTCTTGACCTTTACAGCCAACTTCAATGCTTTTGGACCTCAGTTCGCTCTGCCACTATATCCCCTTTTGAATTGTGCCCTTCATTTTACATTGCCTCTTTTCATTTTGATAGGAAGAATGAGTCGCTTTACACTTCTAGGCCTTAAGTTTCATCTGCCACATGTATGCCCATTCACCAAGCCTGTGTATCCTCTTTAAGTCTATCAGTATTGTCCTCACAGTTGACCGTATGTTTGAATTTTGCATCCCTGCACATTCTTAAATGTGTCCTGCTCTCCCAAGCCTAGGTTATTAATGTGCATTCAGGAAAGCACTGTTACTGGTACTGACTCCTGGGAGCACCACTGTACAGACTCCTCCATACCAAAAAAACAGCCATATTCTGTATCCTGGCATTCACCCAACTCCTGTTCTGAGCTGCCATATGTATTTTATATAGGAAGGTAGGCGAAAGTGGGACCAGAAAATTGCTGTTTACAGTATTTTTTTTAAAATGAAAGTTTGTGGACAGAGAGATAGCCAAACAAAAGTCCTAAGTGCGTAAAAGGGTCCAAAAGCATTCCAACACAATGTCAATTCAGCCAAGACTTAAGTGGCAAATGGCTGAGAAATAATGGCCACAAATGAGGGTGAGGGAAAATGTCAAAGTATACACATGAGTAGTGGAAGCAGATTCATCAATAACTTTCAAAACAAAACTATGTTTAAAGGGGAAAAGTATGCAGGGCTGTGGGGAAAAACATGGAAGGTTGGATCCAGTTGGATAGCTCGTCAAACTGCAGTTCAGACACGATCACCAAAACCGTCATCTGCTGTGCTAAATGGTTTTGTGATTCCTGCCGGGGTAATAGCAAAGCATTGTAAATTTAAAGGAAAACGTAGTGTGCATGTTGAGGATAGTTTTTTTTTGATCTTCATTAAGGCTCATGCATGGTTGTTCTTGAGACATAAAAGTGAGAAATGCGGTGAGTTTGATTCTGTCACATCCTGGTTAACCATGTGCTGTATGTCTGTTTGGAGACAAAATGCATAGGGGTTCTGTTGTAATATTAAAAGTGACACATGTTGCCATCTTGAAGTATATTACAGTCTTAATAGCATGCGTGTTACATCCATTCATTTCTGTGGAAAATATGGTTAAAAATGGCACATTTACATATTCGTAACCAAATGTTCACTGGTTTATTTGATCATTTGCAAAATCTGGCTTCAGGATCTTTGTACAAAGATAATGTGCCACAATTAGTTTGACCATCTTAAGTAAAAACAGTGTGTGTTGGAGAAACTCAGTAGGCCTGGGAGCATCTGTAGGGCGAGAAGCAAAATTAATGCTTTGAGTCCAATTTGACTTTTCTTCAGAATTGTTTGACCTCCTTTTTCTTCCCCCCTAGTTTTTTCTTCAGTTCCATTTCAAGATGGAAAAACCGTTGCAACCACCGACCTTACCAATTGGACCACCTGGGATAAAGAACAGACCACCACCGCCACCACTCATGAATGGTTTACCAGCAAGAGCCCCCATGCCACCAGATGCCCTTCCGCATCCAAGACCAGCAGGCATGCCCATGCCACCGATGCCACCAGCTGGCCCAGTGCCGCCTGGTCCACCACAGCTTCCTCCGGCTCCACAGGGACCACCACCAACCCCACAGGGACCACCACCACCAACACCACAAGGTCCTCCTCCGACTCCACAAGGTCTCCCTCCGGCCCCGCAGGGTCCTCCACCAGCTCCACAGGGTCCACCTCCAACCCCGCAAGGCCCTCCACCAACCCCGCAGGGCCTCCCTCCGCCGCCAACCCCGCAGGGCCTCCCGCCGCCGCCAACCCCGCAGGG
>JAHRHZ010000274.1:17732417-17780266 GCA_024137785.1 Ginglymostoma cirratum
AGCACTGCTGAAGCCTGACTTCACCTGATGAAGGAGCAGACCTCCAAAAGCTTGTGATTTTAAATAAACCTGGGACTATAACCTGGTGGCATGTGACTTCTGACTTTGTCCACCCCAGTCCAAAAGTGGCATCTCTGCACCATGTCTATTTAAACTGCTAAAACATTTAAAAAATGCCTTTCCAGCTCTTGTGTAGATGTCCACATATAAACTGCCGGAATGACTGTTTTTACCAACTGAAATCTAATTGTGGTCCTTGGCCTGTCTTTTTGTATGTTATAAATTTTAACTCGGTAAACATTTCATTTAGCTTTTCATTTCATTTAGTCATTTAGCTTGGGTCACATGCTTTCTCGGAAAAGCTGTCCAAACTCACTGTTCAAGAGTGAATTTCCGACTTGTAATAATAAAACAGCCACCTTCACAGAACCGAAAAACAAAAATATCTTTCCCTCTATTGTATATTGTAACAATATACAACAAACCATTCATTGTGGTATATAATCATTTGATTTTTTTTTAATACTAAACATGACCTTTTTCTCTGATACTGCGATGATTTTCCTGAGAAACTAATGCAGAATTGCCTTCTATAGTGTTAGGATTCCCTGATGTAATTATTTAGAAAGGAAAAACCACAGATATCGAATATCCAATAAATATTGTCTTTTGCTTTTGAAAATTAAATCACTTTAATAATGCTGCAATGATTATTTGTTGTCCAATCTTTTTTGCCTCATGACTCCCTCATGATTTTCAATACGAAGAATGACCAAGTGTAATTTTTATTGTTCTAGATCACACTTTATACTCGTGGTTCCCTCTGAGTCATTGTCAAATCTCTGCTTTACATTTATTTCATAAGTATACAAAATAGAATTACCCATTTCCTTTTCTAAACAGTGAACTGGAAAGAGTACAACCTACAACTACAATTTAAGGCAACATATGAAAGGGATTTACATCGGCTGGTAGAAGACTCAGAGATGTTTTTGTTAGTGTTTTACCTTGGACAAAGCCAAGACTATTTCTTTGGAAGCGAAGGAGGATTCAGATTTAATGAAATTCAATTGGAGGAACATCAGGTGATCTTTTTATTTATTTCAAATAATGAAATATAAATAAAAAAGGCATGAAAGCTTGTTTGGCTCATAAATGGAGAAGATTCATTTTATGCCAAAATGTATTTATTTCAGCATATTATGATTTACCACATCTTTATACTGACCTAATTAGATTATTTGAAGGAATGGCACCCAAAAAAATGCCTTAATAGGGCCTGTTATGAGCTTTCCATAAACAAAAGTAAAATCGTCACATTCAGCAAATCATTACTGACCCCATTTAAATCTGAATCCTTTTAGTCTCTCACTGTTATTTGAGTATTTAGATCAATTACTCCCACTATCTTCTCCCTATCCACTGTAACATTAGAAAGCAGCTGCCTTGGATTTATTTTTAGCTCATATCTAGGCTACTAGGCAGCCTTTGTTCGGTAGTGTTTTCCCTCATGAATTTATTTTTAAAACTAATTCTGTTCATTTGCACTTGATCCAAATTTGATTACCCTTTTGTTTTTGGGGTAATGAATTTTCAATTCCTAAGGACTTTATTATACTAAAGTGTGAAGCTGAAACTTTGAACAGAAATAAACCATTGTGTCTGAAACCTGTATTAATTTTCAGTTGAGAAAGAGAGAGAGAGAAAAAGAGAGAGCAAGTATGAGAGCCACATTTTTTTTCCACAGGCATTTCACGTCACTTTTTCTGTTTTCTTTCAAGTTAATCATTTTAGAGCTTCACAGTAGTTCAATCATAAATATCAGAACAAGATTACAGTTTGATGCAGAAAATAATATGAACTGTCTGTTATCTGCCAATTGAATAGATACTTGGGTATCATTGAAAGTATATTTTGAACTTAAATTATGTCTCCTTTGTTTCATTATGTATTTAATCTCTGTGAACGATGTAGCCAAATAGCCCAGTGTGATTCACTCCTGTACTTGCCAATAGTAGACTGGCATTAATACAGGTCATTAAGCTGTTTATGGAGGCTTGCCGCCTTAGACTCATGCTAGAGATGGAGTGAAGCTCCTCAAGCTATAATACCAATTGTCTCTATTTAGTGGAGCGAGATTCCTATTGCCTTTTGGTAACTATGGTTAATTACCTACTGATAAGCTCTTATCCTCCTGACAAGGGAGGCAAACCATGTGATAGCTAATGTCAGCTGTATGTAACAGCAGCAGACATTTACACCAAAATATTTAAAATGAATTTTGTGAAATGGAAATATACGTCTTGGATTGCTGTAGTTAGAATTATGCAGCATATTTTTCTTCTTTCTGCAATGCATTTTCTACGTTTTACAGTTAGACTATAGAACATAGAACAATACAGCGCAGAACAGGCCCTTCGGCCCTTGATGTTGCGCCGACCTGCGAACTAATCTAAGCCCATCCCCCTACACTATCCCATCATCATCCATATGCTTATCCAAGGACTATTTAAATGCCCCTAATGTGGCTGAGTTAACTACATTGGCAGGCAGGGCATTCCACGCCCTTACCACTCTCTGAGTAAAGAACCTGCCTCTGACATCTGTCTTAAATCTATCACCCCTCAATTTGCAGCTACGCCCCCTCGTACTAGCCGACATCATCATCCTAGGAAAAAGACTCTCACTGTCCACCCTATCCTATCCTCTGATCATTTTGTAGGTCTCTATTAAATTCCCTCTTAGCCTTCTTCTCTCCAATGAGAACAGACCTAAGTCCCTCAGCCTTTCCTCATAAGACCTTCGCTCCAGACCAGGCAACATCGTGGTAAATCTTCTCTGCACCTTTTCCAATGCTTCCACATCCTTCCTGTAATGGGGTGACCAGAACTGTACACAATATTCCAAGTGAGGCCGCACTAGCACTTTGTACAGTTGCAGCATGACATCACAGCTCCGGAACTCAATCCCTCTACCAATGAAACCTAACACACCGTATGCCTTCTGAACAGCACTATCAACCTGGGTGGCAACTTTCAGGGATCTATGTACCTGGACACCAAGATCCCTCTGTACATCCACACTACCAAGAATCTTTCCATTGACCCAGTATTCTGCCTTCCTATTATTCTTCCCAAAGTGCATCACCTCACCTATATATATGGATTGCTCTTTGAGGACCTCATTGTTAGGACTCCATAGTGGAAAGATGGAAGTTTTAAAAATTCTTTGCCGGAAGCTGGTGAAAGGCAGACTCATTTTTGTTTTTAAATCGCTAAGAAGTCTAATCAACCCAGTCAAATCTGATTTAACTAGAGTTAGTGGACCTGGCCACTTACTAGTTTGATAAGTAATGGAGGCAACTTGTTTCTTTTTTCTTGAGGCTTGAGTCAAGTGTAATCATGGTGTAAATGGTGGAATTTCTGGGTTATTGCTTTTTGTTCCTTTAATCCTGTCATTGGGACCAAAAATATATTCCACTGGAATCTAGCGTATGTTTGAGAATGGGTATAAATTTAGCATAGGTGGTACATGCCCTAAACTCTGGTGCTCAACATTATCATTCCATTCAAACTAACCTTAGAATTTTTTCTTTATTGCATATTTGGGAAAACATAGGTACACAGATATATCAGTTAATAAATTATCCTTTTCTGTCAGGAGAACTAAACTTGTTAAAAATTTAAACCTTGCATCCTCCCTCTTTCTCTTATGTGAGCCAAAGGTAAATGGCCAAATATGATTGTACAAGTTTGATGATGGTACTGAGAAAAGAAAGCATTAATTTGAACAGAAAATTTCAGGTATAATAAAAATATGATTTGAGAAAATGAATTTCCACCTTAAATTATAATGTGCTGAATCTACACTGTATATAATTTTCCATTTATAACGACAGTTCTAGTTTTGCCATGTAAGCTGTCTTTTCAGCCTTGTCACATGTTAGACCTAGTGATTGGTTGATTTTGTACCTCTTACCCTTTTATTGACACTTTCAGAAGGTTGTAATCGCAGAAATAACAGAGTACAACCTTGAATCAAACATTTGATGTTGTAAAACCACCGACAGCTTCCATGAGTACACCAACAGCGTTCAATTGTGTCCACAGTTGTGGCACAACTTTGTTTCCTGTTAGAGTTTTATAAGTTCTCAGATTTGTTTTCCTAGTGATCATGACCTGAACATTGTGAATGCTAGCCATGTCGCGTATCTTTCATATTAAATACACAGACCATATTTAATATGAAATATATTTTATCTTCAAATCACTTATAGCTCACAATCTCCACTATCACTGGAGAAACCCTGAGCAAGGATAAACATGAAAAAGATAGGTTCATTTATTTATTGTGTCTACTATCTTTTACTCCTTTGATACTTTTGGCCCTGGCATAGCTTCTTATATCTGTACAAAGTAAATACTATTATTTGGAGTAGTGAAGGGCAGGGAGGATATTTGGTGGAATTTAACTGTCAAGTCATAACATTGAATTTTTCTGTTTAGACTGTTTGCTTTAATGAAGAGACAAAGTATGTTATCCTGAGTATTCAAGGAATCCCTGGAAAGTGTACAGATGGGCATCTGTGCATTGATGTGTCTTTAAAAATCAGGCATCTTTCCAATGGTGAGTCATTTGCTACTACCTCTTAATTTTTTCTTTTTTCCTATGGAAATCGTAAAACTTGCAAAACATATTCAGTTGTAAAACCATGTCTGACATCATTAAGGGACATTTCCAGCTTCACCTGAGACTCCTTATTGATGACATTCACTTTCCTCGCCTATGGCTGCCCTCGATCGGTTGTTGCATTGATGTCCTTTTTAATGTAGTTTCTAACTGTATATTCATTTGCATCTGCGTTCAAAATGTCACCTGCCTCTATCTCTGTCTCAGCTCCACTCATCTGCTGCAGAAATTAACATGTGTGGTTTTATCACTCTGAGGTGTAAATGTTCCAGAGCTCTGCTGGCTGACTTCCCATTCTCTGTCATTTGTAAACTTCAGCTCATCCAATACTCTACTCCCATTCAAATCCAAATCATCCCTTAGCTCTACCTTTGGCCTGATGACCTCTACGGGCTTCTGACGGCTTAAATAAAATTTAAGCCCTTGCACTTAAATTCTATCATGGCCTCATCCTCGTTATCTCTGTGATCTCCTCCATCCCTTAGTTCAATCCAGGACTTTCACATGCACTTTGAAATTTATGCATTTGGATTAATAGGGATCTCAAGTGTTATCAGCAGCTGTGGTGTGCATGGAGCTAGACTGAAACATTTGTACTTGGTATTTATAGATTTTGTTCTGGATATTAATAGAGTTTGTTCTTGGTATTGATAGAAAATGAGCTGATATATAATGTTGTTCTTGGTGTGTTTTGAAATAAATCCATCTGGCAGGCAAATTTCTTTGAAAAGAAATGAAGCTCTTATCAGTGTTTGTGCTCAGTGATCAGAGAGCCTTGTGCTTCCATAATTTGAAATGATATTTTTAGACAAAACAATAGATATGCAGCAAGCTTATTTGCCAGATGTATGCTCCAGGGCACCTAATCAAGCAGGAGTGGATTGACACTTTGGCAAACACCACACTTAATTTCCCCCTTTAATAGGTGGGATTTATAGTGGGTGGCCAATCTATTTGCAGGTGCCTTCATCCTACCTGTTGAAGTTGGACTGATATCCCCAGTGTTTCTCTGCACAAGGTAAAATCTGGGTGCAAGAGCCAGACAAATGTACAAAACAGAAGCAGAAGTAGACCATTTGGCCTCTTGAGCCATTCAATAAAATCATGACAGATCTGTTTGTGTTTTGAATTCCACGTTCCCATCTATCACCTAAACCCTTGATTCTCCTTCCCCTGCCTCTGTTCACTTAAGTCTTAAAATATACTTGATGACCTAGCCTCCACCAGCTTCTGAGGCAGAGAGTTACAAAGTCACATATCCTCTTGAGAGAGAAAAGATCCCCTCATCTCTGTCCTGAAAGGGCAAACCCTAATTTTAATGTAACAGCTGATGCTTCTAGAATGATTAACAAGAGAAAACATCCTTCCCTCATCTACCTTGTCAAGATTAGCATCCCTTAGCCTTCTTGATTATGTATTGAACCTACATGCTCTCATGTTGTGACTCATACAAAAGAACATCCTCCACATATTCGAATTCTGAAATCAGTCCATGCTGTTTGTTTCTATTCATCCTGCCAAAGTGAACAACTTCGCATTTTCACACATTATTCGTCATCTGTCAGAATTTTGCCCACTCATTCAACCTATCTGTGTCCATCTGCAACATCTTTATATCTTCTTCACAGCATGCTTTCCTACTTATCTTGGTATTGTCTGTGAATTTAGCTACCAAGCCTTCATTCCTCTCAACTAAATCATTGATATAAATTGTAAAAAGTTGAGGGCCCAGTACAACCCCCTCATCACATCCTGCCAATCAGGCAAAAATCCATTTATGCATTCTCTCTGTTTTCTACCAGCCAGCCACTCTTCTATTTAAGCTAATATGTTACCCACTGCATATGCGCCGTTATTTTCCACAACTCCATTTGGTTGGACACCTTTTCAAATGCCTTCTGGAAATTTGAGTGTGGAATGTCTACAGGTTACCTTGATCCTAAGCACACGTTACTCCATCAAATATATTGGTTAAACATGATTCCATTTTATCATGCATGTTTTACCTTGCATGTTTCTAAGTGTGCAGCTACAATCTCTTTAATGATCAATTCTAACACCTTCCCCATGTTAGATATCAAGCTTAACTGGCCTATAGTTTCCTGTCTTCTGCCTTCTCCCTTCTTGAATAGAGGGGGTATATTTGCTACTTGCCAATCTGATGTAACTTTTCCTGAATCTAGGGAATTTAGGAAAATTAACACCAGTGCATCAAACTCATGAGCAATCTCTTTTAAGATCTTTTAGCGCAAACATGCAGGATTTCTGCTTATTTACTTTGTTCTACATTATGGCTGCTGCTAGGTGCCTGTAGACCATACCTTCTGGTGACTTATTTCTCCTCTATTCCTCTGCTAATTCTATATCCTGATCTTCTGAAACAAGGTCCTCTCTAACTATTGGTTAATGAACTGATCTACAATTCCCTGCTCTCTTTCTCTCACTTTTCTTAAGTAGATGAGTGGAAAATACAATTTTTCAGACTAAAAGTACAGCTCTTGAATTGAGGGAACTTTGCAATGTTCCCACCTAATTTCAACCATGAGATGTAAACCATTTTCTTGGGGGCTTTTACTCCTTATTTCCATTATTTTCTTCAGTACTGTTAAGTCACTTGAATTAATTACGGTGAGTTCTTGTCCCTGATACAACACAAGTTTCCTACATCTTATCCTCTTCTTGACTGTAAATATGAAGTAATGCGAAGTAATTATTAACAAGTGCACCATTTCCTTGTCTTGATTTATAATTATTTTCATTCTTCAGAGGCCCAAATTAATTAGACCATGCTCTCTATTTGAATATAATTGTAAATGTTTGTATTGGTTATGTTAGCTGTTGCAAGTTTCTTTTCATATTCGTTTCTGTAGCTCTTACTAATGATTTTATCATCCTTTACTCTTTCTCATTCACCAGAATCTGTGCTAGTTTTTCCATTCCTTTATGCTTTTCCCTTTAATTTTATGCTTTTACCTCTTTAGTCCTCCATGCCAATTTCTTTTGGCAAGTTAAACTGGTCCCGTATCACATTAAATTCTTGTGTGAATACCTGTCACTGATATATTGGTTTACCCATTCACAAATGGTCCCAGTTTACTGTATGCAGCCTCTGTTTTATCTCATTGAAATCTGACTGTCCAAAATCTAAAAGTACCTATTTTCTGCTTCTCACTTGTAAACAGAATAGTGAATTTCATCATACATTGATTGCCATAATAATAGTTTTTCATACTCCATAGTGTTTGCTAAGTAATTCTAATTCATTCATCATCATATTTTCCTTCACTTAGTTTCCTTAGGCTGTCTTTTAAGGTTGAGAAATGTCTGCTCCTGTTAATTTTTTCCCCAGTGCCTCTTCCTCCAGGGCATTCTTCTGCGATTCTTCCAGTTGACGACTGTAAATTCAGTGGAAGGTTGGCTAAAAACATAAAGTTTCTCTGTTTTAGGGTTTCTAGCAAAATTACATGGTGATTCGGAAGAAAGTCTGAGGACATTTCCAATACATATCTTTGCCACTGTGAAAATGAACCAAGATCACAGTAGTCCAAGTGAAGCCTTATCTTGGCTTTAAAACCAATTGAGGAAAGCTTACACTTTAAGAAGCCAGTTAGCAGTTAACTTCAAATCAGAGATACTACAAGATTTGTGCTTAACAAAAGCCCACGAGTGGATGGGTGGCATATATTATGTATTTATATATATATATAATGGATATGAATATTGGAGGTATGGTTAGTAAGTTTGCAGATGACACCAAAATTGGTTTTGTAGTGGACAGTGAAGTTGATCAGATGGGCCAATGGGCTGAGGTGTGGCAGATGTAGTTTAGTTTGGACAAATGTGAGGTGTTGCAGGACTTATATACATAATGGAAGGGTGCGAGGGAGTGTTGCTGAACAGAGAAACCTTGGGGTACACGTTCATAGTTCCGTGAAGGTGGAGTCACTGGTAGATAGGGTGGTGAAGAAGGTGTTTGTTACGTTTGCCTTTATTGGTCAGTGCATTGAGTACAGAAGCTGGGAGGTCATGTTGTGGCTGCACGGGACATTGTTTAGGCCACTTTTGGAATACTGCGTTCAATTCTGGTCTCCCTGCTACAGGGAAAGGTGTTGTCAAACTTGAAAGGTTTCAGAAAAGATCTACAAGGATGTTGCCAGGTTTGGAGGGTTTGATCTAAAGCTGAATAGGCTGGGGCTATTATCTCTAGAGTGTCGGAGGCTGAGGGGTGACCTTATAGATTATGAGGGGCATGGATAGGGTGAATAGCCAAGGTCTTTTTCCCAGAGTAGTGGGTTCTAGAGGGCATAGGTTAAAGGTGAGAGGGGAAAGATTTAAAAAGGATCGAAAGGGGCAACATTTTCATGCAGAGGTTGGTATCTGTATAGAATGAGCTGCCAGAAGAAGTGGTGGAGGTGGGTACAGTTACAACATTTAAAAGGCATACGGATTGATATATGAATAAGAAGGGTTTAGAGGCGTATGGGTTAAATACTGGCAAATGGGACTAGATTAATTTAGGATATATGGTCGGCATGAACGAGATGGACTGAAGGGTCTGTTTCCATGCTGCATATCTCTATGACTCATACATATGAAAAGGCTGACAAAAAACTGAAAAATTAATCTACTCAATGTAAGTTGAAGAAGAGCTGGAACTTTAACTCCTTTAGTCCTTGTAGGCTATTTGCAACACCCAAGATCATTGATTCAATGAAAAGTGCTTCATTATTTGCACCAGACAGATTCTTTAGGAGGGGTCATGCTATCAATCATATTTGGTGCTGGCTCTTTCCCTGTAGGTCAGACAGTGTCCAGTGAGTAGCGGAGAGCCACATAGTGAAGGGAATGCCCGCCTACTCTGCTAATCTCAGCCAGTGAGGTGGTAGGTGTACTGAAACTAATTTATATTTAATATAATATAATATAATTTATATTTAATAAAACAAGTCATATGGGTTGGATTGCTCTCCATTTGCAACCAACTAATCACTTATTGAGGAGGAATATTATTAAGCTGTAAATATAATAATTGATCTCTGATTTCTATGACAACAACTTGTATTTATATAGCACCTTTAATGTAATAAAGCATTCAAAAGCCCTTCACAGGAGTGTTATAAAGCACCAAACTATATAAGGTAATATGAGGACAGAAGACAAAAAGCCTGGTCAGAGATGTAAGTTTTTAGTAAATATCTTAAAAGAGAAAGCAGAGCGTTTTTTAAAAAAAAATGTTTTTCAGGGGGTGTGGGCATCAATGGCAAGGCCAGTGTTTGTTGCCCATTGCTAACTGCCCTTAAACTAATTGGCTTTCAGAGGGCAGTTAAGAGTCAACCACATTACTGTGGGTCTGGAATCATGTGTAGGCCAGACCAGGTAAGGATGGCAGATTTCCTTCCCTACAGAGCATTAGTCAATCAGATGGGTTTTTATGGCAATTGATGATACTTGTCATAGTCACTGGGACTAGCTTTCCATTCTGGCTTTTATTAATTAAATTTAAATCTCGCCATCTCTCCATGAGAGATGAAGATGCTTAGGGAGGGAGTTCCATAGTTTCGAACCTTGATACCTGAAGGTACAGCAGCCTGTGGTGGAGAGATTAAAATCAGGGATGCTCGAAAAGCCAAAATTGGATGAGTGTAGCTCTTTTGGGGGTTTTGGAGCTGAAGCAAAATTACAGAGGCTGGGAGGGATTAAGCTATCAAGAAATCTGTGAACTAGGATGAGAATTTTAAAATCAAATGTTGCTGAACCAGAAGCAAAACAATCCACTGAGCTTGGGGTGATGGCCAAATGAAATTGGAAGGGAATAAGGACAAGGGCAGTAGAATTTCAGATGATTTCACATTTATAAGGGTAGAATATACGAAACCAGCTTGGAGTGTTTGGGATTGTCATGTCTAGAGGCAACAAAGGACAGGATGAGGGTTTCAGGAGTAGATGAGTTGAGGCAGGGGCTGACATGGGATGTGTAACTATCAGTTGGACTGCCTGTTTCTGATGCGCTGATATGTGGAAAGGAATTTATCCCAGGGTGAAATATAACAGTATGGATGTGAGCAGGCCTGGTTCAGCCTTTGACTGTTCGAGGATGAAATCAGCACATTGGGACCACAGATCATAGGGACTGTAGACAACGGCTACCATGACAATGTTCTGTATGTGATAAACAAGCAAGACATAACTACATGTGACTGAAACTGATGTTTTAAAAAATCGTTTCGATCGTTAGTATCTATGTATCCCCAGTTTGTCTTTTCTCTTGACATGAAGGGTCAAAATCCCACTGATGTTATCTTTTACTTCACCCTAGTGAAGTATCCTTACGTGAACTTGAACTGCAAACAACATTGAAAAACATAAAAGCTGAGTTTGATCCTGTTTGTGCCTGATGTCCATAAATGTTTTATTGAATGAGCACAATGATGGGAAATGGATTGTGACAGATGGCTTACTTGATTTTTCTAAGCTTAACAATGCGTGACAAATTGGAGTGTCCCAACCACCACAACAACGAGTTTGATCTTTAAGTCAAATGCAAGGACTCTGCCCCAGATAATTGATGAGCCTGATCTTCATTGGGAGAGCTCTAATCAGCCCATGAGTGATCACGATTAGACAGATTGACTGCTCAGTGATAACAGCATGTGGCCTCTGGGAAGAGCTCCCAGAAGTGGGAATGTATCTGACACCAACTTCCATGAATTTCCTCTTGGTCCAACTACAAAAAGCTTGCCCTCCCCCACCCCAGTGCCAAAGCTTTTCATCATCCGTCTCTGAAACTGCTTTTCACAATGATTGTTTTCTATGTTGTTAGCTACAGGTTCAGTTTAGGCTGCTTCAAACAACACCTTGCTGATGAAGAACTGTGCTCCTTCATAATTATTCATGTGATATTCATATCGATATGTTCTCATTTAATGATGTAAACAGGTGTACCAATGAAGAAAGAGGAGATCCAGCAGTTGCTGTTTGGCTTTGATGAAAAACGCTTCACCAGGATGACTCCGGCCTTGTTCTTTCGCTTCAAAGACTTGAAGAACAAACTAATGCAGCCATCATGCAGTACCGTACAGGACTCACTGCCTCCACCTCCCATATACAAGTAAGCACTGCCGAAAAACTCAGGACACTGAGGCAGTATATCAATAGTTACGTTAGAGATATTTATTGAAAAGTAATAATTTTGAGACGTATATACTCTTCCAAAGATTATTGTTGTTACAAAGTCTAGTGGGAAGATAAAGCTGAGATTGGCATAACCGTAGTGTTAGATATTTTTAATCAACCTGTTCAGATGTGTTATCACACATCTCTGGAGCAGATGGGATTTGAGCCTAGCCCTTTTGGCTTAGGTGAGAACATCTGTGCTATTCCTGGGAGTAATATTAACTGCTGATAGTTGTTGGAGAAATAGATACTTAAAACATATGACAATCCTTAAATAGAGTTACATATGCTTTATAAGTACGTTTTTTAAAAAATCATGAACTTTATCAGGTTCTGCAGTGTAAGTATAATTTTGTTTCCTTGAAAAGAGAGAAAATAGCAGTGAGACTTGTACATGAACTAAACTGGTAGTGTGATAAACATATCAATAAGGGAAATCACACTGTATCAAAATACCAGGGTAGCACAGTGGCTAAGTGGTCAGTACTGCTGCCTCATAGTGCCAGGGACCTGGGTTCGAATCCACCTCTGTTTGGAGTTTGCACATTCTTCTCGTGTGTGTGTGTGTGGGTTTCCTCTGGGTGCTCCAGTTTCCTCCCATAGCCCAAAGATATACGGGTTAGGCTGATTGACCGTGCTAAATTGCCCATAGTGTCCAGGAGATATGTAGGCTAGGTGGATTACCATGGGAAATGCAGGGTTAAGTGATTGGGTTGGGGTGGGGGTGGATCTAGGTGGGATGCTTTTCAGAGGGTTTGTGGGCCTCAATGAGCCAAATGGCTTGTTTCCACATTGTGGGGATTCTATATCATTGTAGTAAATCACTGGTGCGCAAATGTGGGATTGTAATGCCTGGTCTGTAAAAGTGCTAAAATTGGTTGCATAAAACTCTGTGCCATCCAGGTAATCTGCTTTGAGGAAGCTCACAAAGAGTTGACATTTCCACTATCAAAATATAATTGTTCAAACATTTATGTACCCAAACCTATTTAATATCAGACAAGATCAAACTGTTGGTAATCCTGCTTCAGAGCTATGTTGTGAATTAAAACTCTATTGCAGACTTTGAGCCAGAGGTGGTTGCCCTAGTATGATTAAACCAATGCTTGTTTGGAGTATAAAAATCTCATGGCACTATTTGGAAAAGAGCAGATGGAACTCCTGGTGGCTTAAGCTGCCAATCATCTCTCAATGAAGACCTTCAAAACATAGACTAGCTATTCATCCAGTGTCCGTTTATAAATATTTGTATTGCTGCATATTAAACAGTGCATCAAAATTATTTTTTGAAACATTAAGATGCTAGATAAGTGCATGTATTTCTTTAGCCATGTCTTAATGTGGCCTTTCATCACCTTATAGATACTTGATCAGATTTGGTATAGAATACAAGAGCAGCAATAAGGCTGTGGTCAGATCACACTTGGAAAATTGTGAGCAGTTTTGGGCCCCCTATCTAAAGAAAGGTGTACTGGCCTTTTAGGGTGTCCAGAGGAGGTTTACAAGAATGACCCAGGGGATGAATGACTTGTTGTATGAGAAGCAGTTGAGGACTCTGGGTCTGTGTTTGATGGCATCTAGAAGGATGAGGGGTGATGTGATTGTAGCTTACAGAATACCGAGAGGCCTGATGGAATGGACATGAAAAAGATGTTCCTATCTGTAGGAGAGACTAGAACCTGAGGGCACAGCCTTGGAGTGAAGAGACGACCCATTAGTACTGAGATAAGAAGGAATTTCTTCAGCTAGAGGATAGTGAATTTGTGGAACACATTGCCACAGAAGGCTGTTGGGGCCAAGTCATTGAGTTTATTTAAGATAGAGATAGGTTCTTGATCAGTCCGGGACCAAGGGTTATGGGGAGAAGGCAGGAGGATTGAATAGTGGAACAGACTCAATAACTGAATGGCCTAATTCTACTCCTATATCTTATGGTTTTATTAGATCTATTAATCTAAAAAACATTGCAGAAGAGTGGTAGAAAAATGCAATTTAGTCCACATTTATCAATTGATGTAAATTCAATACAATTTTGTAACTACCAGCCAATCATTCATTTATACAGACAACTTTCAACAATTATTACTTTGTAAAAGTATATCTGAAATTCATCAAACTGAAGAATATTAGTGCATTTTTCTATTTTCTCCACTTCTAGAGGCCCCTATAAGCAATCAGTTTGGTTATAGATTACATGTGTTACCTGAGCTAAGAGCAGATAATGCAAGAACTATTCAACAGTTTAAGTAACATCAGTGGGGTGGGCAAGGGTTAATTCTTCAGATCAATTACCCTTCATTAGAATGGGTTACCTCACTCACTCACTGTCCACTAACCCTTTTCCATTTTCCATCATGTAATGGTGGCATATTATATCAAAGGTGTACTTACCTGTACATAGTTACACATTTGTGAAATTAACAAGTGTAACCCCTGCTCCAGCTCTTAGTCCAGCAATAAGGACAGGTTATTTAATTTCACAGAATGTATGTGAGCCTAATATTTACCTGCAGTAAACAGCTGATCCAGTTATGCAGTTGGGAAAATTAGCTCCTCCTGAAAAATATGCAGCAATTAGACCTGATAAGATAGGATCTGTGAATTGATGTACCTGGTCATTTTAAAGAAAAAGCCTTTGTAGCAAAGTCAAATGATGCCTATAATAACTCTAATAGGATACAGCAATGTTGTGTTAAAAGTACATAAAAATTTAATTTTAACGGAGTGATACAGTCAGAGACAGACTGGAGGATATGAGACTCATATAGAGAAAAAAAAACATGAGGCAATAAAGTTAAATGGAGATAGAAAGAATGAATTTCAGAGTGTGAGACAACCAGAAACAATTTTTTAAAGCGAACACTGTTAACCTTTGTTTATGAGTAATATGAAAGAGATTCATTAGTGTGCTTACTAATGTGATTATCAAATACAGCCTAATCCAGTCATTCCTACTTTCAGAGAAGCTGCTAAAGCAGTTAAAAGGAGAGGAAGTGATTACTTGGAAACATTGGATTCTTCAGTTAACATGCCATCCTCAACTCATGGGTCTCCACGTGAATTTCTACGACATCTCAGTAGATTTTTGAACATGGTCTTAGGTTACTCCACTGACCACAATTCCAGACCTGTGCTTCATCTTGACAAGCAAACCATTGAGAGTCTTCCCCACCAATCAATGAATATATCAAATGCCTATGTCTTAGAGCTGTTGGTGCAGTCAGATGAGCCCTTGATATTTTTATTGCCAGAGAATGCAGCGAACTTTTTGACACAAATAAGAGAAAATGAAAATGCTGGGCAAACTGAGGAAAAGATGCAGCAACTTCTCATCACTAAACTTCAGAACACAATCAGAAGTGTTTTAGAAATTCCCATTTTCCAGAATGAGAAGGTTTTGAAACAGTTCATTCACCTACTGAATGAGTGTAATTATCCCTTACCCCTGCCCCAGTTCCCTCAGGTCAGTATCTCACCACAAGATAGCCTAAAGAAACAAAACCACACACAAAAGACATACTATACATTTTTGTTGCTGAAGACATTACAAACGGTGAAGACATTTTGGGAAAAGAGACAAAAGCTCTTTCGGCAAAACAGGAGTGCAACCAACCGGTCAATCTGCAAACTGGAGGAGCTCAGCATTGACTTTGATCGTTTATCTTACGATTGGATTTTGGTTCCAAAATTGTACAATATACACAATTGTGTTGGATCTTGTAGAATTCCATTAATGGGAAATGTATCTAATCATGTTGTCTTACTTATTAAAATGCAGGAGCAGGGCCTTCCCACAAAACGAGAGCCATGTTGTGTTCCAGTTGAGTATTCTGAGCTGCTCCTGGCTGTTGTCAGTGAACAAAGCAGCATTATTACTGTGTATAAGAACATGGTGGCAGAAGAATGTAAGTGTAGATGACCCAGGCATTTTGGCACATTTTATAATATTGACTGAAAACACTGATTTGCTTGTGAACAGCTCTCGTGGCACATTCTCTCAATCAAGTTGAGTATTTTCTTACAGTTCTCCATATTTTAATTCGGGAACCCAAATGATGCTTTCAGTCAATTGAGTTAGGATCACGATTTGCTAATCAGTTTCCAGAATAGATCAGAAACGAAAGATGTAAACATTTTACACCCTGCAGCACAATTAATGCAAATTGCTGACACTAGTTTTGAAATTTTGACTTCTGTAATACTTAAAACTTTCCTTAGAAATTACTTGTTTTAGGTGAAAAAAACAGTGGGGATGAAATAAGATACTCATTATCAAGTCAACAAAATGCTCAGTTCTGAGGAAGAGTCACCAGGCCGAAATGTTAACTCTGATCTTTTCTTCATAGATGCTGCCAGATCTGCTGAGTTTTTCCAGCAACTTCTCTTTTTGTTAATAGAATAATTTGGATCCCTTAAAGTTGAATCCAAACCAATGGATTCAATCTTTTCATCCTATTTGCAGAAACATAGCAAAATAAATTGAAAGTAGCTGCTGGAAACTCTCGATTCTCTGGCACATTATTAAAGACCTGAGTGTATGCATATTTAAGTATCCTTAGGTCATACACAATAGCCCTTTCAAGGATACCACCCTCTAGCATAATGGACTGGATTTTGATTGCTGAGTTGGAAAGCTCAAATTGGGAAATTTTCTAAATCGCAAGACCCGCCTACTTAATGGAGCACCCAATGCACACAATTTTCACTCAGGTGGGAGAGGTTTTGGGGATTGTGAGGATGGTCCACACGAGATTGTGCCCACTGACCAGTGGAAGCAGATGATAGGCAACCATGGGGTAGTTGAGCACTGAGGCAGACTATTTAGAACAACCACATCAATTCTTCAGGATATTGTTCCGGTTATTTTAGAAGTTGTTTACTCTTTCAGCCCTGAGCTTATTCACTCTTTGACTCCCCTAACTCACCCATCATGGCCCCCCACACTGCAATTGCCAACTTGTGCCCTGCACCCAACTCCCATTACCTCATTCAATCCATGTCATCTCCAGGGCCAATTAACCAGTGCCGATAATGAGCAGACTTCAATAAGTAAAGTTGAGAAATTTTTTTTTAACAATCCAATACTGTGCTCGTATTAATCACTTATAAAAATAACAAGCTTCTTTCCAGTGGCCTTATATATGACTTTTAATAGACTCTTAAACTGTCACCAAAACTATGAATTCTAGCTTTTGAAACTCCAACAAGCATTCATAGCGACATTTGAAGCAGTTGGGTAGGGTTTTATTTTGAACTCTCACTGACAGCTGGAGCCTATTTTTACTGTTTAATGAGCAAGCCATTTCAAAACCAGAGTATCTTGATATTTGTGTCAATCTTATTCATGTTTAAAGAGTGTTTACATATACTCTCTGAATTCATGCCACTCTGTGGTATGAAACTCTTGGACCAGCCAAAATTGGATTTGTGTCTATGCAGCACTAAATTTGGGTATCCTACCTAGGCAAATCATGCTCCACTCTCCTCCTCCTACTGGAAAACATTGGATCTGTTAGAAATCAAAATGGTTGGGTCGGGTAGAGATGGGGGTGAGGGGAGGAGAGACAGAGAGTTTTCACATGTCCTGTGTTCTTGAGTCTATTGAAATCTTGTAACCCCATATGATGAGTGCTTTTTTGGAAATCTCCAATAGCATGAGGAGAACTTTGCTTGTCACTGTGGTGCATTATACATCAAAATGAAGAAAGGAAATTTCTATACACTTGAACTGAGATTAGAGGATTCCTTCAGTACAGATGAAGCTACAGTGGACATGGCCTTGCGTGCATTCCATGAAGAAACAACACAATATCAGCCCCCATTTATTGGTAAATGTATAACTAAACACAAATGTAAACAAGTTATTTACCTGTATATTGTGTGACGTTTATGAAATATATTGATTGTTATGCATGTTCTGTGGCATTCTTAAAGGATTTTCTTTAAATTAAGCATTCAATTTTAGTGGCTTTATTTTTCAATAACATTATTGTTTTATTTTAATAGTCTCCTATGTATGAATATGCCTTTCAGTTTCATGATTTACTGTTAATTTTGGAGAAAGTTTGCATGAGATAGAATTATGGCAGTAAATCCTGCGGTGCATTTAAGGGAAGACATCAAGCAGAAGCTGGGTGCTTTCCATTAAGACTGAAAAGTTCATCTTGCTCTTTCATGCTTCCTAATAATCGTTTCATCACTCGAGATGATAATAGTTTAAAGTGAGGACAGGTTTCTTTTCGAGGATTCTATGAGAAAAAAGGAATCACTGCTATTTTTCTAATTAATGTGGAAAGTCACCAGTTCTCTGTTATTGTGTCTTTGCTCTGTATTTTACATTATTTTGCAAAGGGTAACAATAAAACTTTTCTTTCATATGTGCCATTGGCCTGTGGAGTCATTTGGAGTCGAATAAACACAATTACTCCTACCGAATATGATAAACAATTAATAAGGAAACTCTTATCTTAAAGTTGACGTAAACATTCTGCTGTTGCTTGTAGCTACTCCTGCCAGGAGATCAGCCTTGCATCATCCTCACATGTCCATTGTAACTCATCTTCAAAATGTGATATTTGCGATTCAACCAGGTCTTGGCTGACCCTTCTTTCTCCTCCTTTCATTCTATAGTCTAGAAGAAATCGCCGTAGCTTTTCCTCTTTGATCAAATGGCTGAAATACTGACATGTTCTTTTCTGGATTCACTCTTTAAGGGTCATATTTGCTCTTGCAATTTCAGATACATTTTCTTTTGTCTTTGCACATAAAACATATTACATTCTCATTATTGTTACATTAAAACCTGTGACTTTTAGAATGTGAAATCATTGCCTTAACTTTTCATCAGTCCACGATGCTGTGCCGTAACACCATTGAAAATAAGTTGCACATTTTCAGTAAGATTCAGCAGTTACATTGAAGTCAGGATTGTAATGTCAAGTCAGTTAATAATAGAAGTTTATATTAGGAATCTAGAGCATGACTCAGGTTGTCATGATGCAATACTCCTGGTGACAAGACTTTTCCCACTGTGAAAATATATGCTTGTGACGGTAAGTTGCAACAAGAATGATACATTTCACAGGAACACATGGACAGAATACTTAACAAGAAGTGTGACAAAAACATCAGTATATATTCGCTTCAGTAATTCTCATCCCTTTCCATTGTTAAAGTTCTGCTCTGACAATTGGTTCAAATTGGAATTGACCTAAATGGAATTAATTCTCACCTGCTTAGATTTGACTACTTTAGAATCCACACCATTCAGATCAATTCACATTCTGGGAATGATGAGGTTACTGCGACATAGCACCATCAGAAAGAAAGCAGCAATCATTATAGGCACATGTTATTACTCAATTAACAGAAATACCAATACCTTAAAGTGCTCATGTATTTTAGGGCAGCCAGTAATTTATATTCTTTCCAGCATCACACAGTATGGAATAAGAATCTAGGCTGTCAACAGGTTCAAAACATGACAATTATTATGAACATCTATAAGAAATAAAACATGGAGACAACAGACAATGGGAAAAGCAGAGAATGGCAGAAACACATGGCAATAACAGAAGGAGGGCAAAAGAATGGATATGCAAGTAAAATGGGCAGGGCATGTTTCACTTTGCCTATATTTAGAACTTTTGTAAGGTTTATAGGGTGCTTATAGGTAAAGTTTCTTTTGTGTATATGTTAACCTACCTTGAAAGCATCATACCATTCAGGAGCAATTTATTACTAGTTTTCCCTCTAGGCGACAATTTGACAAAGCAATTATTGATAGCAGTGCATTTTGCAGAAATGTTTAAACCAAATAAGGTAGTAGTTTCCCATTTTCAGTTCACTTGTTTTATTGTTTGAGATTCATGGCGCGCTGACCGACATGGCTCTGAATGACTTTTCTCACACAATCATCTCATGAATTATGCAAACAGGCTCTTGAGCCCTTTGCCAGGGAATCAAAGGGCTGGAGAGGCAGGAGCGTTCACCATTGATGGGAGCTTCTGGCATTCCTGCCACTTTTATCACATTTAAAGCCCAGTTGTACACCACTTGAGATGCTGCAAGCCTGGAACTATCACTCACACTGCGGTACTTAATTGTTATCACTGAGGACATGGCCCAGAGCAATGGAAAACTTGCTCCCTGTACCATGGACAGGGATCTGGAGGTGCTGATGGACAAACAAGTGGAGAACAAAGCAGTCCTTCATCCTATCGACTGCCACAGGAGGCCACACCACCAAACCAAGCTAAACCTAAACTGCAGCCAATATCAGTGCAGTGTCTGGGTGAAGTGAGTCAACTGCAGTGCAGAAAGAAATCAGTGATCTTCTGTGTTCCACAATGGTAAATGCCATCATCATCTCTCTGAAACTTTGCAATAACTAGGCCACCAGTTCTGCCTCTGCACGTGCCCCCTGCCAAAGTCCAGAGATTACAGTTCTCACTATTGCATGCATCATATTCATTCAAAAGTTCTCACCCACTACGTCCTCTCTAACCACTAACCCTTGCTGCCTTCTGTACTTCCGACTCTCTCACTTGGGGACACTTCACCAATTCTTACCTTCATGCAGTTCTATTCACTTCAATCAGACTCCTGTCTCATTTCAGGATAAACTAACCCACCCGGAGACTGATGTTTCCACAGCTCCCTGACTGACCTCTCTGTAATGCCAAGACTGCTTGCACTTGGCCTGAAGGTCTGACCATGCCCACACCGCAGGCTGGAAGAACCCAGATGCCCAGAATTTGGTAAGACAAACTGCCTGACTAACCTAGGCCAACAGTCTTGGCTGATATCTGTTGACTAACCCCCATCCCCACCTCCACCACACCCCCCCACCGACTGACTCTGATGACATCTTCAGACTATCTATAATTCTGTTTTGCTCCACAATGGACTACTCTGCTTTGACTTTCAAACATGGTCATTTGCTTGAAGCTTGTGCAGTGTGTTTGCTGTGTAAACTGTTTGCTCATGTTGTAGGTGTGAAGTTACCATAACAGTGCAGCACAGTGATATGTGCACACCCTTGACTGTGTGAACTCCCCAATGATACAAACTGCCTGCCTCTCCTTCTGCACTGAAGAGAAATGCTTGTCACAGAGGCTGGCAGCCTGTAACCACACACAGAGTGTTTTGTGCTCTAAGAAAGTAATGTGGCCCACATGTAGGCTGACAGCCAGTAAGTCAATGCTGAAGACGTTGAGTGTATGCCAAGAAAGCAATGTCAAACAGTTGCTAGCAACTACAAGTGAGTGGGCACTGAGAAAGCAAGCTAAAAGCCATAAGATACATTCTGCGTAGCTGTGTGTGTAGATGAATCCTGCGTAGACCTGCATAAATGATGACATGGCAGCAAAGGTTAGCGCATAGTAGCAAGTTCAGAAGTGGAGGTCAGTGCATCAGCAAACCAGTATGGGAATACTTCAGTGGCTGCACAGCTGAGAGGGAACATTGCTTGGTAGAAGTAAGCAAGTCATAGGTGTCTCTGAGCCCCAAAGCAAAGTATTAAAGGATTGAAGTGGTGTGTGTGTGTGTGTGTGTGTTAGACTGAGAGCAGGCACAGTGAGATGACGTGACTGATGATTTGCCAAAGGCAATTTGTGTTAACAAAATGTCAAGGAAGATGGTGGCCATGGAGCATGCAGGATTCCAAAAAATGAGCCATATTGAGCTCGAAATTTTTAATTCTGTTTCTCTCTGCACAGTTGCTGTGTTTTTCCAGCACTTTCTGTTGTTTATCTTTCAGATTTACAGCATTTTGCTTTTATTTAAGCATGCAGGGAAATTGTTGTGAAGAAGAAGCTGGGTGGTTTCAGAGGAAAACTTTCATTGAGCTGCATCTGCAGATCTGAGTACCTGCTTTGATTTATGTGTTAAGAATTTTCACCATCTAGTTTCTTGGGGAATAGGTCACGACATAAAAATAAGGCGTGTTGGGGCCATAATTAGGTACAAATGCAGGAAATAAGGTGTTCACTTTCACTCAAAGGGTGGTATGGTGGCTCAATGGTTAGCACTGCAGCCTCACAGCACTAGGGACGTGGGTTCAATCCCACCCTCAGGTGACTGTCTGTGTGGAGTTTGCACATTCTGCCTGTGTCTGTGTGCATTGTCCTTAGATGCCCCAGTTTCCTCCCACAGTCCAAAGATGTGCAGGTTAGATAGATTGGCTGTGCTGAATTGCTCATAGTGTTTATGGTTGTGCAGGCTAGGTGGATTAGCCATTGGAGGTAGAGGGGTGGTTCTGGGTTGGTGTGGACTCAATAGGCTTCTATGTAGGGTTTTATAATTATGGAATTGTTATTTAAGGCTTGAAGGGAGAATCGTAAAACCTTCTCTCAATGTCAGTTCTCTGAATTTTTCATTCTCCCCGTGCCGTTGCTCTCATCACACCAGGGAAAGGGTGGAATTTCCATCCATAGACGACAAAGAGAGATTAAGCTATATAATCCATAATGAGGGAGAATCAAAACACATAAACAATGGATTCAGCTTCACCGGATCCTACTATAACAATAATATAAAAAGAAACCCTGATATTTATTATACCTGTTCAACTCTGTTGTGAACACATTAGCAATGTAGAAATGTACAATATGTATTTACTGACACCAAAATAAAAATTGAAAGCCAGGGTTGGGATTCCAAATCAAAACCTTTGGTTGGATGTGCAATGCTGGAGTTACAAGGCTACTCTGTGAGAATATTCTGTAGGAGGCCTATTAGTTGGGAAAAGGAATTTAGACAGTTTTAGCCAGAATGTTTACTATCATCTAATCCACTGACAGAGTAAGAGATATTGAAACATATAGTGCAATACACTTGGGTATGTAATTCAACAAACAGTAATCCCAAAGTGAATAAACTATGTGCTCTCCAATTCCATACTCCAGTGTGGAGATTACAGAGTTACACGCTGCTGCCTCATTACACATAGAAACATGGAAAATAGGTGCAGGAGTAGGCCATTCAGCCCTTCAAGCCTGCACTACCATTTAATATGATCATGGCTGATCGTGCAATTTCAGTATCCCCTTCCGGCTTTCCCTGCATCCCCCATAATCCCTTTAGCCCCAAAGTCCAGCTCCTCTTGAATATATCTAATGAACTGGGCCCAACAGCTTTCTGAGGCAGAGAATTCCATAGGTTCACAACTCTCCGAGTGAAGAAATTCTTTCTCATCTCAGTCCTGAATGACTGACCTCTTACTCTTAGATTGTGTCTCCTAGTTTTAGACTTCCCCAAATTCGGAAACATTCTTCCCTCATTTAGCCTGTCCAGTTCCATCAGGATTTTACATGCTTCCATCAGATTCCACCCCCCAACCTCCTCATTCTTCTAAATTCCAGCGAGTACAAACCCAGTCAATCCAGACTTTCCTCATATGTCAGTCTTGCCATCCCCAGAATCAGTCTGGTGAACGTTCGCTGGGCTCCCTCAATAGCAAGAATTGTGCTTGTTTCAAATAATTGAGTGCCTGTAAGGCAGTGTCTTTATTAAAAAGCTTAACTTCAAACACAAATAAATAATCCTTTTTGACACAAGGAGATTTTTATTTGGTGCAATAATAACTGTACTTTTATTTAGAAATATTGCACTTCTCTGATATAAACTAACATTTCTGTTTAGTCTTTTCACACAAGGTGGAAATATTTTCTAGTGATTGCAGCTCAATGCGAATACATCTAAGTTGGAACTTGAACCTAATTAGTCATGTTTTCTACTTTCTTTGAATTTATTTTTACCAAAATGCTTTCCCATGCCACCCTTTTTGTAAATGTTTTCACCTCCATAATGCTTACTGCGTTTGAACACTCTGTACTTACTATATTCTTTATGCACTTTATAATCATGTCTTTTGTTGTCATTTTGCTTAATGAAATACTTGTGCTTCTCAAAGTCTTTATAATAGCCTTGGTTTTTGTTGTATGTTGCTTGTTTAGCATTTTTCTCATGTCTTCTTGGAAAATTGAGTTGATTAAATTTGCTCCCCTTATCGCATCCCTCTTCTTTGCCCTTGGAAGGCTTCTTACCATCTCCCTCTTTGAAGTGCTGCTCTTGGTAGCCCTGGTGGGCCCTGTGTTTTTCCTCCTTATGTTCCTTTTTGAAGTACTTATCATCTTTCTTTTCAAATTCGGTCTTGTGATCTTTCCTGTCCTTACTGGACCTTCGTTCTGAGTCTTTATCTTTTGGCTTATAACCACTTTTAATGCTTTTGATCTCCTTAATGTATGCAGAGATCTGCTTTTTATCAGCTGCCTCAACCTTGCAGCCTCCTGGCTTTCCTCTCTGGGTGGTACATGTCTTTTTCAAATCTGTTCTGACAGGAGTTTGAGGAGGAAGCTTCTTCTCAAGTTCGTTGGTGGGTTTCTCAGTTTCTGCGATCAATATCTGATCCTCTAGCATAGTCCTTTCTGCCTGGTGAGAAAAAAAATACGCTCTGAAGAAATTGTGTTTATCATCCAGTGGTCTGACCAATATTTATCCATCAATTAATGTCAGTAAAACAGATGAACTGGTCTTTGCTTGTTGCTGTTTCTAAGAGCTTACTGAGCACAAATTGGCTGCTGGCTTTCTTACATTACAACAGTGACTACAGATCAAAAGTATCTGATTGGCTGTAAAGCAATTTGGGAATACTGAGGTTGTGAAAGGTATATTAAAATGCAAGACTTTTTTTTTTAAATGTCACAGTCGGCTGAAGGGGTAAGGTACTAACCAGAGGAAAATACTTGTAAAACCAGTAATAAATCCATAGTTTCATTGTGGCCCAGATCCTTTCTTATATTGTTATCAATCAGTTTAAGCCAGATAGGAAAATAAGAATAGGAGGACGCCATTCAGCTCCTTTAGTCAATTCTGGCATTCAATTAAATCATGGCTGATCTGTAATCTAAGTCCAAATACCTGCACCCCGATAGCTCCCATATGTCTTAATACCCTTGGTTAATCGAAACGTGTTAATCTTAGATTTAGAATGAACAATTAATCCAGCAACAATGCTATTTGGATGTGTGGTCCAAATTTTCATTGGCACTGCTGCCTCACAACATCAGGGACCCGGGTTTGATTCCACCCTCGAACGACTGTCTGTTTGGAGTTTTCACATTCTCCCAGTGTCTGCGTGAGTGTGCTCCAATTCTTTCCCATTGTCCAAAGATGTGCAGGTTAAGTGGATTGGCCATTCTGAAATTGCCCACAGTGTCCAGGGATATGTAGGTTAGGTGGATGAGCTGTGGGAAGTGCATGGATGGGATGGGTCTAGGTGAGCTGCTCTTCAGAGGTTCGGTGTGGACTGTATGGTCTGCTTCCACACTATAGGGATTCTATGATTCAAATTGGCTGCTGAAAGACCTGGCTCTAATTTTTATACCATGTCTCAGAGTCTTTTGAAATGTATGTCGCAGTCCCGTATAGGCTAATATATCCTTCCTTATGTGCAGTGTCCAGAATTGAACACATTATTCCAGGTGCAACTTAATTAACTATTTGTATAACTATAGTATGATGTTTATTTACTTGTTTTAAAATCCTCTCGATAAAGAGGCATTAGGATCATTATGTGTTCTATAACAGCATGTTTTGCTGAATGTAACTCCATATAATATGAAATTCTACATTATTTACTAGTTAGGTCTACAAAGAGGGAAGATTCCCCAGACTTATCTTTTAATTTAACCTGTTTTTCTAATCAGTCTGTTTGGCAATGTTATTATACATATCTGGAGCAGGTGGGACTTGAACCCAGCCTTCCCAGTCTCAGGTTACAGACACCTTCGCAGTACCAGAAGAGGGTCCCAAAAAAAACATAGTCAGATGCGAGCAAGTAGGTGGTAAAGGTCTTAACCATTTGAGTGTGGTAAAGCCACTAGGATCCCCTTCCATCCTTATCTAGTGGAGGGGTAACCTTTTCTCCTTTCATATCATACATTAATTTCCTTCATATTTTTTCAGAACTGACACCTCTAGTAGCCATTGGAATTCCTGTAAAATTTCATGTTTAGACTTTTTGGAAACAATATGTCCACATGAATGACTGACCCATAGCTTAAAGAAATAGGAAACATAAGCATCAATTTAGCAAATGAATCGGTTATAATGAATGGAATGTACCAAGGTCAGTATTGGAGAACCTATCATTTCTGATCTATACGAACTACCTGGAATCAGAAATGCACTAAATGTTGGTGAAAGTCACAAATGGTACTAAGCTGAGGGTGAAAGGGTTCAGGGAATGTAGAAACCAATTAAAGAATTACAGAAGGACCACAAGGATTAAAAATCAATACAGATACAATCAAGGCAATAAATACACTGAAATCAAAAATGGTCACAGAGTAGAACTTAGAAAGTTTGCTTGTATTGACATGCTGATCTCAAGACAATATGTCTGTCTATTCATGCCTTTTCCTTCACAAAGATTACTGTGATCATGGAAGTCTAACGTACATAAGTATTAATAAAAATTGTCTGTTTCAATATTATTACTATATTAAAGATGATTACTAAAGTACAGACATTTGCAAGTTTTACACTAGGACATTTAAATTTAAAAATCAAAGGATTTGATTTTGTTTATTGTAACTGTAACAACTTGTGACTAACATTTCAAAAGTTTAAAAATAACATATCAAACAATCTGTTATCCTCTATGTAAAAAACATTACTTCCTGTAGTCATATTGTGTCACCTTCCCATGTCAGAATTTGCCGTTATTAATCATTATCTTCACCTTTTAAGTGTTAAAAACCTGCTGTAAATTCACCCTCTGCCACTGATGTCACTAGAGTGCTTCTGTTTTGTGTTTCTCAACTTATAACAGGAGGAAATTTGTTGCAGTGGCCAATTCTCTTTCTTAAATTATGGTAAACTTTGCTATGTAACTAACCAATGCTATAAAATCAGATTTTTACACAGAACCAAGGAGACAGTACACCGCTGATGCTGAAAATCTGGAATAAAAATGAAAAATATTGGCAATAGTCAGTGGGTCACATCTGACACATTTCTCTCTCCACAGACAATGACTGATCTGACCATTTCTCATGTTTTCTGACAGGCCTTATGGGTGGTATTTTCCCCTCAGAGGTATCAAGAGAGATGGAAAGATGAAGAAATAATTGGGTGAATTTGACATGGAGAGGAACTCGCTCCCTTGTCACCAACTCTGCCACTAAATTCTACTGAGAATGTCCATGGATGACTTTCTTGACTCACCAACTTACCTTAAGTGATCAATTGATGGCTACTAAATAGCTTCAATTCACCACCTCCCCAAATACTATCTCCCTGGTGGGCGGGAAAGGTGGCTAGTTTCACGACTGGGAAATAATGGTGACCTGCCCGTTAATTTTGTGTTAGGCATCCGATTACCCCAATCTGGGGAAATCAGAGGCAAGGATGGTGGTCAAAGATGGATGGTCTCTGAAAACCACCTGCCTGCCCTTGTATCCAGCTCTATTGCCCCACTCAGCAACAAGAAAAGAAAATGCCTTAACTTCTCATCACTGGATTCCCTCCAGAGTAGGTGTTGTCGCTTAGTCCTTAAAACAAAGGAACTAATTGGCTGACAGCTTCTGGCAACTTGACACCAGTAGGGTGAGAAGCTTGCTATGTGCTGCCTATAAGCTCGTAATGAGCTGATTAGTGTGTAGTACAGAGAATTATTTCACCAGTGGGTATGATGAATCAGTCACCACGTTACACACTCACCCCAACAGAGATGAAAAATGTCTGCACTTTAGTAATCATCTTAAATATAGCTGATAATATTAAAATTTTTACTAACATTTACGTACGTTGGACTTCCATGAAAAGGATTTCTATTTGTGTGCCATTTTCCAATTACCCCAACCTCGAGCCACTTTCATCTACAGATTATTCATTCTGATCCTGTTAACTTCCACAGCAGAGACGGTTTCCATTATAGAGTGTAGAGATTGAGTGTGCCAACATAAGTAATGGATCTTATTTCAATGCCAGAAATGTTTGAAGTTGTGATGATACACTCATAATTTGTAAAGCAGCTCACCCTTACCTCCTTAGACAGCAAGTGGATGACCAGCCTTCTGTTCTACTACCAAGACTGACTTGAATCACAGCAGAGGACCAGCATGAGGCACATGTGCCTACAAGTGTAACAACTAAGAAGACCGCTACAGACTGACGCAGCTTTTGCTGCTGCAGATGGGAGGATTTTTATTGTGGATTTCTTCTGTACCTCACGTACAGTTGTAGCACAGCTTTACCACGGAACAGTATCATAAACCCCAGCACCACTCTCTGACTGCATCATTCCTGCCAGGCAGCTAAAATCTAAATAAGCCTATTATTGTTCATTCTTGATTTAATCCTCTACCTGGTAAATCTAATTTCTACCCAGCTTTGACCTAATACAAATTTTGTTCCCCTACCAATTCCACTCTTGTTTAATTTTTGCTATCTGCTTTCCCTACCTATAGTTTGTTCGCTTAATAGTCTCACCCTTTGTCTTTCCCAGTATGTTTTTCCACTTCACTGAGAGTCTACACTTCTTATTCAATTTTCTTCTTCCCTATTTATAATTTCACACCCTTGTCAACTGCTCAACATAACACAGTAGATTTCTCTCCCTAAACCCAAATCCAATTTAAGAAATAAGTCACAGACGCTATTGCGAGAAATCATCAGTAGCAACAAAGTTGATTGTTCTGACTAATTTACGTGAAGGTAGGGGGATGATTTACTTATGGTTTTACCATCAAAGTTGTGGAATGTGTCAATGAATTCAGAAAATTAATCAAAATGTTAATCGACTGATTTTCTGATGGTAGTAGGAGTCAAAGCTTATTATTCATTAACAGACTCAAAAAGTTCCAATATTCTGTAGGCAATTTACAATCTTTCGATTACATACAAATAGGTTAGTATTATTGATAGCTACAAATTTAATATTAAAATTCAAAGATGCTGACAGAGAAATTATAAATTAGCATTTATTCAAGAGAAGCCATACAGCCAATTTTCTATTAAAAATGTGGCCAAATACAATTAATAAATAATATTGGATTGTCTGATTGGTATATCTATTAATGGTTTCACAGCACTTAAAACATTCACTTCTGCCTTTATAGGAAAATGTAGAATGTTACATAATATTTCAAGATTCTTTTAAAATGTATATCATACACTTTTGTGTACATTTTAAAGAAATCTTCTTACCAATTTCAAATCTTCATTATCAAGGAGGTCACTGTCGGAATACACCAACATATCGTCTACTTCAAAAATACCTGTGAAAATAGTCTGTGTGAGACAACCATGTAAACAGTATAAAAAATGCAAAATACTGCACATGCTGGAATCTGAAACAGAAACAGAACAAGGACATCTGAAGAAGGGTCATACTGGATGTGAAATTTTAACTCTGTTTCTCTCTCCACAGATAAGTTGAGTTTCTCCAGCCGTTTCTGCTTTTGTTTTATGTAAACAGTACCTTGAGTTGAGGTCTAAGTGTAGTGTTCAATCCACAGGAAAGCCATTTCCATCACTTTATCTGTTAGTCTTAGTCATAGAGATATACAGCACGGAAACAGACCCTTCAATCTAACTCCATGCTGACCAATGATCCTAAATAAATCTAGTTCCATTTACCAGCATTTCCACCCACATTCCTCTAAACCCTTCCTATCCATGTACCATCCAGGTGCTTTTTAAATGCTGTAATTGTACCAGTCTCCACCAATTCCTCTGGCAGCTTATTTCATTCACGCACCACCCTCCATGTGAAAAAGTTGCCCCTTAGGTCACTTTTAAATCTTTCCCCTCTCACCTTAAACCTATGGCCCCTAGTTTTGGACTCCCCCACCCCAGGGAAAAAGACCTTGTCTCGTTACTCTATCCATGCCTCCCATGATTTTACAAGCCTTTGAAAGGTCAGCCCTCAGCCTCTGACACTCCAGAGGAAATAGTCCCAGCCTGTTCAGACTCTCCTTATTGCCAAAACCGTCTAACCCTGGCAACATCCTTGTAAATCTTTTCTGAACCCTTTCAAGTTTCACAACATCCTCCCCACAGCAGGGAGACCAGAATTGAACACAGTATTCCAATAGTGGCTCTACCAATGTCCTGTACAACTGCGACATGACCTCCAAACTCCTACACTCAATGTACTGCCAAATAAAGGCACGCATACCAGATATTTTAAAAACTGAAAGAACCGCGGTTGCAGTAACCTGGGAACAAAGACAGAAGTTTTTGGAAAAGCTCAGCAGGTCTGGCAGTATCTGTGAAGAAAAAAATCACAGTTAGCGTTTCGGGTCTGGTGACCCTTCCTCAGAACAATTCTGAGATACTGGCAGACCTGCTGAGCTTTTCCAGTAACTTCTGTTTTTGTTCCCAACTTACAGCATCCGCAGTTCTTTCAGTTTTCCAGCAACTTCTGTTTTTATACCAAATGTCTTCTTCACTATCCTGTTGATCTGTGACTCTACTTTCAAGGAACTATGAACCTGCACTGCAAGATCTCTCTATTCAGCAACAATCCCCAGGATCTTATCAAGTATATAAATCCTGCCCTGATTTGCCTTTCCAAAATGCAGGACCGCACATATATTTAAATTAATCTCCATCTGCCACTCCTCGGCCCATTGGCTGGTCTGATTATGATCTTGTTATACTTTTATTTTCTCTTTGAAAAGTTTAACCCATCGTGTGTATTTTTATGATGTCATTAGATCACAGATCTAGCTAAATTCATTCAAGGGAAAGCTAGACATGCTTCTGGTCCATGCGGACATCACCACTTATAAAACAGTAGGAGCAGGACTTTACAATTTGTATTCATTGTGTGGTCACAGGTTGCATGATTCACAGGAAATCCCCACCACCAGAATCACGAAAGCCCACTAGGTCATGTGCTAATCACGCACCTAAGTGCTTCCTTGGTGAGCTTTCCAGCATGTCATGTCCTTGGGCAGCAATGACCCTATGTAGCTAGTCAGAGACCAGCAGATGCTGTGGTCAGCGGTGTGCCCCTTCAGACACTGAGGCTGCTGGCTTCACAGCAGCACCAAATTCCAACTGCAGTTGGCAAAGGGAGGGGACCCTTTTTTAGGGATGGGTTAGCTTCGGGGGAGGGTGGGGGGGTTCAGAGGAGATGGAGGGAAAGACAAGCAGTGTTTTTCATTACCACCTATACCCTAATCCTCCCCAGGCTTGGGTGTATGCAGGGCCCCACCAACCTGGCAGGCAGGTCACTCATTTTATGACTCAGGAAAATGTTCTCTGGTGCCAGAAATAGAGTTAATCAGATGGTAGCATTAAGAGGCCCTTAGAGGTCCTTAATTGGTGGCAGGTCGAGAGATCGTCCATGTGCATTCCATCCATTCAGCACTTTGAACCTGTTCTGCCATTTAGTATGATCATGCAGAACATCTAACTCAATACCCTGTACCCACTTTCTCCTCATATTCTTTGATCCCTTCAGCACCAAGAACTGTATCTAACTCTTTCTTGAAAATATTCAATGCTTTTGGACCAAACACTTTCTGTGGCAGAAAATTCCACAGGTTCACCACTCTCTGGGTGAAGAAATTTCTCCTCATCTCAGCCCTAAATGGCTCTATCTTGTATCTTTAGACTCTGACGGGTTAATTTCTGAGGTGGTGAAAAGGGGAAGGGTATCTCCTCAGTGCCAACCCATCCCATTATCTGCCTTCACAACCTCGCTTGCCACTTCTCAGGATGGAAAATTCTGTTGTAGTGCACCAATGAATTCTGGGCCAGAGTGGTCTTCTACAATTGTTTTGAATGTATAGGTAGGTTGGAAAGTAATTTCCCAGCTCTTTTTTTTTCATCAAATTGGCTTGGATTTATTTTCCTGTCTTGGAATTTTTAGCTGGCTCATATTAGATTTGGCTGAGTGGTGAGTGTTTTATTATGATACACAAGGTAATGTGGAACAGCCAGATGGGCCAAAGGGACTTTTCCAGTCCATCATTTCCACACTGTTCTCTTTTGTTTTGATAAAGAAGGTCTTTCATTCCGATTAGGACCATTCAGAATAGCAACTTACACTCTCCTATTACAGGTATTCTTTGTTTATCAAACAGATCAGTGGACTGGCCTAAACAATCAATCCTACAACATGCTCCTGCTGTTGGTCATTCTCTGTGTAAAGAAGCACTTTGTAGCAACTACTTTTAATCTGCTGTACACAACTCTAAACCTGTTATATATTTTCCTGCTACTAAGTATACAAGAACATAAGAAGTTAGACCAGAAAGCAGGATGTTGCTGGTATGGAGGGCATTAGCTATGAGGACAGGTTGGACAAACTTGAGTTGTTCTCATTGGAACGACGGAGGTTGAGATGACCTGATAGAGTTCTACAAGATTATGAAGGGCATGGACAGTCAGAAGCTTTTTCCCAGGATGGAAGAGTTAGTTACCAAAGGGCCTAGATTTAAGGTGCGAGGGGCAAGGTTTAAAGTTGATGTACGAGGCATGTTTTTTACACAGAAGGTGGTGGGTGCCTGGAACTTGCTGCTGGGGGAGGTAGCAGAGCAGATACTATAGTGACTTGGAAAGGATGTTTTGACAAATACATGAATAGGATGGGAATAGAGGGATACAGTCCCCACAAGGGTAGGGGGTTTTAGTTGTGATGGGCAGCATGTCGGTGCAGGCTTGGAGGGCCAAAGGGCCTGTTGCTGCGCTGTAATTTTCTTTGTTCTCTGTTGTTCTTTGTTCAGAAGGTGAACATACAGCTCCTTCAACTCGTTTCACCATTCAACAGGATCACAGTTGATCTTCTTAAAATTCACTTTCCTGTCTGACTAAAACCTTTTATTCCCATAGAGTTTAAATAAAAACCTGTCTATCCCTGCTTTGAGTATGCTCAATGATGGAGATCTCTCACTCTCTGGGGTAGAGAATTCCAAAGGCTCATCGCTGTCTGAGTGAAAACTTTCCTTTTCATTTCAGCCTTAGAACATTGACCCCCTATCCTGAGGCTGTTGCCTCATGTTCCGGATATCCCCAGCCAGTGAAATCAACTTCCCAGCATCCATCTTGTCAATTCCCTTAAAAGTCAATGAGATCACATCTCATTCTGCTGAACTCTAGAGATTATAGGCAAAATTCATTCAGCTTCTTATCCCTAAGGTCTAATCAAGTGAACCTTCACTTTATGGCTTGAAGAGCATGTCAATAATCGTTTATATTTTGAGACCAAAACTATACATAGCACTAAAGGTGTGGTCTCATCAAAGTCTTGTACAATTAAAGTAAGGTTTCCTTGTCTTTGTATTCCAGTCCCCTTGCAAAAATTGCTTTTCTAATCGATGTACCTCTGTGATAATTTTCTGTATTCTTTGTACAAATACACACAATTCTCTCTGAACACAAAAAGGCTTCACACCTCCCCTATATTACACTTCATTGGCTGCCTTCTTGTTGGCTCACATAACCTGCCTATATCTCCTTGCAATCTCTTTATATCCTTCTCACAACTTACATTTCCACCTAGATTTGTGATGATACTAAACTTCAGTGAATTACTCACAGTCACTTTGATCTATGTAATTGTAAATCTGAGCTATAAATCTAATTTACTTCTCTAGTGTTACTAATGTTCTGCTCCAGAAAACCAAGTGGTGAAGGAGAGAACTGGAGCCAAAGCATTTATTTTTCAAAGCTTTTATTTACAGAGATATGCATTACAAACTTCCACCTCCAGTCACACAATTTCCATTTGGTCATATCAATAGGGGAACAAGTGGGGTCTCAGTTAATTAAATAAATTTATATACATTTAACAACTTATGTGTTTTTGTGAGACCAAATCCAAGACTGTGTAACCTTATTTTTAGCAGGAAGTGTTTGAACTAATATATCCAATCATAGCCATCAAAATTCAAAAGTCCATCACTCAGTGCTTACCTACAATCAGCTGGACACCCATGCTGAACACCACAAACGCTGCAGCAACTAAAATGCATCGATTTAATGTGATTTGTGCCCAAGGGTCCTCTTCAGCAATCTGTTTCGCTTGAATTCTTTCATTAGTCTCTTTTTGCAACTTCACTGACAAAAGAAGGACAGAAATAAATGTTTACTTCCCTCCCTGTCTTTAGTTACTGAGCTTTTTCATTGCATCTCTTCACAGAAGTAATGGTGTTAGAAAGAAAATTAATCCTTAGAATCAGAGAAAAAGTAAACCCGCCCACAGCAAATTGTTTGTATAAAATACATCGAAATAGGTAGATATTTCCATGCAAACTCATAAGTTCAAAGTTCCAGAACTGACTTGGAACTTTCCCAGGTAGGTTTTCTCATCAGTTTACATTTAACATCAGGTTTGAAATGTGGGCACACAATTTGTTATTTATAACTCCCAATTATTTTTAGAGGCCTATTCAATTTCCTGACTATGCTTTGAATGGGCAAGGGAAGCACTCACCAATTTATGGTTAATTATACTAAAACCCAACTTATTTACAATTGTTTTGCTACATGTAAAGTTATGCCAATTTATTGTGAGAAAAATTAAAACTTTGAAGCCTGGTGTTCATTAATCACAACATACAATCCCTATATATTGTGAAATACTGATAAGGCATTTAATTGTATGTAAATAGTTTGCCAAAATTTCTGGTTGCAATTTAATGTTCAGATTCAGAGGTTAACAGAAAATCTAGAATCAATTTCATATAAAGCAAATTATTGATTTTGTACCATCAGAATTTTCTACTAAAAAGCAAATTTTTAAAATAATTAGATGTTAAGGTAATTTCCCAGTTTCTACGCAAGTACAGTGCTCAAAAATCATCTAACTGCATCAATGATATTGATATTTCTCCATGGAAGTGAATTTAATGTATCATGCATTAAGATTTGTGCCTTTTGTGATGTTTATGAACTTGCTTTTTTTTCTTGTTTCTTCCCTCTTTTAACTTGGGAATTTAAGAGTTGCAATTCATCTTGTGCTTTTTGGAGGAAGAAGAGGAGAGGCTGTACAGCGGAATAAACCCAATCTACATCCACCTGTTAGTATTCTCCCAATACATACATGCGCAGCTATGCAGTTACCAGAACTGATGAGATGAGACCTGAGATCATTGGACTGGCATCCACTGCAAACCCACTTCCAGCTAACATATACTATTGGATTGGTAATGTCAGAAGAGCAGTGTTTAGCTAAATGCTTAAGTCCTCTTCCTTTACCTCAGTTCAGGTTTATTTCAATTGAGAAGAAATTATGTCAGTTCTCAAAGGGAAGTGGTACTCATTTGTTGCTGAACTGTGGGATGAGATCACTGACCTGAAAGTTCCCAGTCAAGTTATGATTTTAGAATATACACTGTTTGCTTTGTTATTTTTTCACCCTAAGCCATTGTAAGTGCAGCTGTTCAAAATCAGTCTACATCATTAAGTTTGTAGAGCATTTGTATTCAAGGTTTACCAGTTGAGAATTTGAGACTGAATGTTTGAAAATTCTATTGGAAGTACTTTATTAAAAGCTTTACATGTTTGTAAGTTAGTAGCTCTAAAAGTATTATGATCGCAAAAATTTCAGGCTGGCAAACAACTACATATTTAAACATTAAAGATGTCTGTGGGTAAGCTACTGTTAGACAGTTTCAAATATCAAAAATTATATTTATTAAAGTAAGTTAATTTAGAAGACGTATTCCCTCTGGTCAACTCATGTTCTATGTTATATAATTATTACTATTGTTTTAATCTTTATGCCTTATTTGATGTAAATTTCGCTACTCTGTCAGTAAGACCATCATATAATGGGGATGAAAGCATTGAAATTTCATTAGAGCCCCTTGTATTACCATAATTGCGACCTGAATAGTTTTCACAGTGCTCTTCATTAATAAGGGTGAAGATTGCTACATGGGCTGTGCAGGTAGTGGTCTATAATGCCACCTTCCTTGATAAATTAATCTACTCTTTTTAGAGACTGCTATATGAAAGGATTTCTCTCCAAAAAGTCTGATCATCAAGAATCACTTTCATTAAAAGAAAGCAGAACGATCTGAATCAGGTCCCAACTGGCACAGTTCAGAAAATTTGCAACTTGGAGTTCAACTTGTACTTAAACTTAGTGCGTAACAATTTTCTTCTTGCGTGATAAGTCTTTCCCTTCTGTTTTTAAACTGAATCATGACATAATCCTTCTTGCATTACCTTCCTCTGGCTTCTTACTGGTCAGTTTTCTATCCTTTTGTGCTTCAGTACTTGACTTCTGCCTGGCCAATTGTCTATCACCCTTAGATCTTTCAGCCTTTACTTCCTCAACTTGTAACTCATCTTCTTCCTTTTCTGTGTCCTGCAAAAAAGTACATAATTGTATCATAAAACCTTGAAGGGCAAAGCCCATCGAAGAACTTCTTACAAGCACAAACATTTTATTCAATGTAAACATTGGCATTACGTCTTTGTGGTAGAGGTTTACCATGTGCATGAGACAGAGGGAAAGTGGATGAGTGAAATCAATTTAACTTGAGTTCCAGGTACTAATCCTGGCCAAGTGCTAAAACTCTTAGTATGGAGGAAAGAAGTTGCAGCTTCAAAAGTGACTCCAGAGACTTGAACATTTAATCTGAAGCTTGGGTTCAATTCCACTCGGGTGACTGTTTGTGGAGTTTGCACATTCTCTCCGTGTCACCATGAGTTTTCTCTGGGTGCTCCGGTTTCCTCCCACAGTCCAAAGATGTGCAGGCTAGGTGGATTGGCCATGCTAAATTGCCCATAGTGTTCATGGATGTGTAGATTAGGTGGGTTATAGGGGACGGGACTGGATGGGATGCTGTCGGTGTGGACTTGTTGGGCCGAAGGGCCTGTTTCCACACTGTAGGGATTCTATGATTCTATGAACTAGCCTCCATCAACCTTGGATATATTCAAACATTCAACATCATTGGGGTAGAGAACTTAATAGATTCACTATTAAGTTCTCTACCCTCTGAGAGAAAGTGCTTCCCTTCATCTCCGTCTTAAAAGGGAAACCCCTTATTCTGAAACTTTGCCCAGTCCTTCGCAGCATCTATCCTGTCAAGATTCCTACATGTTTCAAAAAGGGTCACCTTTCATTCTTACAAATTAGCATAGGCACAATAATCAATGTTTCATCATTTGACAGCCGAATCATCCCTGGAATCAACTGAGTAAACCTTCTTTGAACTGCCTTAAAATGTAAATATATCCCTCCATAAATAAGAAGACTGGTGTTAAATGCAGTACAGTTGTGATCTCACCAACATCCTGTAAAGTTGTACAAGACTTCTCAATTTTTAAACTGTATCCTATATGCCATTGTTACAGACAAGGAGAAGACAGAACTGCAACCCTTCCCTTATTCTTCACAATCAGCGTGCTTTTGAAAAGGAAGATGTGAGTATTTGTTAATCCCTGAGTGTGTGGTCCATTTTAAACCAGCAGCAAACTTGCTTGGGTTTAAATAAAGAAGATTACTTGCTCATGCATTTACCCTGAAAGTTTAATGCTATGTCACCTATTCAGCACAGACATATAAGCAGACACATACACTTGAGAAAAATACAGTTCAAGAGAATAATGCACTTTCATAAGTTATAAACAAAAGAATATTTCATAATTCATATATTTGGTTCATCTTAGTAAAAACATGCTTCACAGGTCTGGTAAAAGGGGCATTTCATTCCAAATGATCATTTTTTGCTGTTTTTCATAAACTAATTAATACTGACTAATATATTTGTCAAGCATGATTGCTCTTTCTGAAAATTAATCTGCTTGATTGTTTTATGATTTTCTAACTGGTCTGTTACTGTTTTCTTAATAATTTACTTGATGCATTTCTAACATCTATTCTCAAAGCATGCTGTCCTGGACAAGGTATCAAAAAGCGCTTTACACCATGTTATTTTCTTATTGATTATTTTATACAATTCAGAATCAGTGACAAGCCCAGCATGAGTTGCCCATCCTTAATTGCCCTTGAACTAAGTAGCTTGCTAGGCAATTTCAGAGGGTAGTTACAAGTCAACCATATTGCTGGGGACCTAGAATGAAAAGAATAGTAGATTTCATTCCTAAAAGGGATATTAACAAGCCAGATATTTTAAAATGATGATTAATGATAGTTTAATGGCCAGCATTACTTCCATTACTTAAGCTGGATTTCAATTCTCAAATGAACTTCAATGTTACCACCTGCTGCAAGAGGATTTGAATCCTTGTCCAGACAGCATTAGCCTGCAACTTTGGATAACTAGTTCCACGACATTACATCACTATCTCTTATGTACACTGTCTAAAACTGGTTTGTTACATTATTGAGGAAGATTCTGACAACAGTCCTTTGAATTCCACTGTATTAAATTGTATTTACAGTACAACAACAGGCTATTGGACCAAACAGGTCGACACCAATGTTTATGCTTCACAGCAGACTCTTCCTACCCTTCTTCACGTAACATCATTAATATACCCTTTTCCTTCAAATGTTTATCTACTTACCCCTTAGATGGATCTATGCTGGTCACCTTAGCTTAGGGCTTTCCAAAGTCAGGGCCCCAAGTGGTGTTGTGAGCTGAAATGTAGGAATTACAAACTCTGAAGGAACAATTGCAACCAAGGACCTTCCTCTCACCTTGCAGTACTCTCATAGGTCTTACCCCTTCTCCTTCCTTCTAATCAATTTTCACCAAGGAGTCATAACCATATCCAACCTTATTTGATCCATTAGTGACTTTTTACATTTATGGCCATTAGTTCTAGTCTCCCTCACAAGTGGTAATCTCTTTTCCATGTTTTCCCTATCAAACCTTTCAAATATTATAAAGACCTCAGTTAATCATCACACAGGTTTCTCCCTTCCAAAAGATAATTTCTCCAGTCTGTTTGCTCAATACTTCCTGATAGGCACAACTTCAGTTTCTGTATTCTCCTAGCATTTTTAAACCTGCCCAGTGTTCTACATCCATTTTATAACATGAAGACTAGAATCATTCACAGTATTCTAATTGTGCTTTAAACAAATTTCTACACATGTTTAACGTAACCTCTCTGCTTTTCAATTATATTCTTCTTCTCAAAATTAGCTTGAGTGCTTTTTTGTTATTTTTTAGAAGTTCTTATTAATCTAGCAGTCACCGCAACTATGATTTGCTGTGGACAGGGTTTATGGTCAGGAAATTCAGAACTCTGTGATCCTTTTTAAGCAGGTTCCTCATCTGAAACCCAGACTGAGAAACTGGTCTGACCACCTTTCAGGCAGGTAAGAGTCCAGAAGAGGCCACTACCCGGGAACAGGTATGTTTTGTAGTTGTTGAGGGTAAGGATTGTAAGGGCAAAATGACAGGAATAATTGGGTGGCCCCGATCTTGTGGCAGGAAAAGGAAGATTGAGGGAACTAGGGAGATTGAAGGGTTTTAGTGACTGTGGAATCATGGAAAATCCTGGGGACGAGTGATGGTGGGTTGAGAAGCGATTATGTGATAAGTTCCATTCATCAACAAATATCTAACATGCATCTTCAAAACTATTTCCATCATGCGCTCAGTGTCCTATTAAATAACATTTTTAAATACAAACAATGAGCACTTACATCTGATTTTTCACTGATCTTTTTATTTTTCTTCAATATAGGAACATCTGTTATGAAAGGATCAACTGTTAGATAATTCCAAGATCGGTCACCGGTAAGTCTTTCATTTCAGAATCTACACTTCATTACAATTGTTACAGTTATGTGGAAAAAGAAAATAGAAAAGTACAATAGTAAACCAAGGCGAGAAAAAAGATAACAATGATCTAATCAGTAAACCACAAAGTTGCGGCAAAATGGAAAGGCGAGAGAATTTGAGGTGGGATTCTAAAACAGATCAAAATAAAAGTTATCATGTATTACTAGTTCTTCCATTGGCATACATATTTGTTTATAAACCTCTCTTCTTGCCGTCATATTTTGTGTCTTCATAAATTTCTGTGTCCACATTTATAATGAAATCTAATTGATAACTTGCTATACTGTAATTACAGTCATTTGCCAGCAGTGGCAGTATAATGCTTCAGTTTTGTACCTACCAGTTTGCATCATAAAGAATCATAATTGGCCATCCAATTCTATTTCCCAGCCTCCTAAATTCTTTCATTTTCACACTTAACACTAAATAACGTCAATTCAAATTTTATAAGAAAACATATTTGGAGTTGCTCCTACTTCAATAGTTCTCTAATTTTTCTTCATCTGAAGACTGTTAACCTTAGCGTTCAAGGCCATGGGACTTTGATAATAACAATAAGTGACAAGTAAACATGGAAGAATATTGAAGGAGGACATGAAAGGGTTTGAATATGAACATACAAAATGAGAAAAATGCTATGGTGAAGCATACAAATGCAGCAGTAAATACAACATAGCTTCACATGTATAATTACACAAATTCTCAAACTGAACTCTCATCAGTGAGTGAGGGGGAAGCAAAAGTAGATCCTTGTCTATTGGAAGAGGATCATTGGTAGTAAATTACCACCAGCAATAACCCTCACACCTCTTCGTATGTTTGAACTCAGATTAGCACTGATACAAAGTAGTCTGTTATGGAAGAGAAAGTAATGTAGGAGAAAACAGATGAAGCATGTCTTCCAATTGCTCCTAAAAATAAACTATACCTGGTCATGCTTCTAAATTACTGGAAAGTTAAAAAGCAGAACCCTTTTTAAACTGTTGTTGTAAAGTGTGATTATACAATATTTTGACTTTCATACACCTTGATTTAGCAGGGGCTTTTCTTGAGGCACTATTTCTTGTATTGCATCCGCGAGACCTTCCTCGACTGATTTGAAGATGTCTTCCTCCATGTCAGATCTTTAAAAAGATTCAAAGAAATTACTTATCTTAGTTGTAATGTCTGTTGAGGATTATTTTACAGCATTTTATGAAAAAACACACAGGTCATGAGGGAATGTAATTGCCACAGAATCATGTTTTATTTCACGTTTTTAAAATATATGCATCTAAAATACAGATTACTGTATCACCATAGTCTTAAAATCACAGTCAGCAGCAAAACAGATTTTGATTTTTAAAAAATTCCTTTGATCTAGTTGCCTGAGGAGCCATTGTGTAAACCTACTGTTTAACAGGAATTAACAGAGCCAAATCTACTTACTGAGCACTTAGAAAGTTCAACTACAGTGCATACAACATGGTCTGGGGAGAAATACACACCATGTCCCAACATATACTGATGGTCACCATCTCTACCTATTTCAAGGAAACTGACTAACAGAACGAGAGCCTCACGGCATAAAACCAAACAGCCACTTTTAATGTTCCTACTGGGTGAACAGGAAACCTTATAATTTATGTATAGGATCTCCTCTTTAATGTCTATGAAAGAAACAAAATCACTTATCTCCTGTAAAGTATCTGTTGCTTGTTAGAGATTGTTGAAAAAAGCCTCGTTAAAAGGATAAATTAACTGATTCCAGATGATTTGTTGTTTTGGTAGATTGTTCCACCTTTTTGTTTCTGTATTCTACTTCACCTGTAAACAAATTTGACCACCTTATTTTTAATCTGTATTCCTACTGATAGGAGAATGAGTTCGATGTTCTATACATTTTCCAGTTAGTGATATGCACTTTCTTGGGACTAATTATAAAAAATGGACATGTTAATCCACTCATTGGGAAATGAAGACTTAGATTCTGGTTCATAGAGTATTTGATCTGTTTATAGGAGCTGTCATCAAACTATGAACACAAGAGCAAGTGTTGAAGGAAGTCTCTGCGTTGACAATATTAAATTTTGACATTTATATTTTGCAGCAGTTTTGATAATCTTTGTCAAATCAGAACCATTTTAGCAGAAATTTGGTACTGATCCTGTAATAGAAGAAATACTTGCATTTTATATGGTCCTTTACATGACCACTAGATGATCAAAGCATTTTACAACCAATCACTGTTGCAATGTATGAAATGTGTCAGCCAATTTCTGCATAACAATTTTTCACAAACAGCAATATGATAGGGACTAGACCTTTTGTGATTGACCGGGGGAATAAATATTGGCCAGAGCACTGGAAATGATATCATTGTTCTCCTTTGAAATAGTGCCTTGGGATCTTTTATATCTACCTGAGGGAAGAGACAGAACATTATTTAAATGTTTGATCCAAAAGGCAGCATCTTTGACAGGACACCATTAATTCACTAGATTGTTGCATGGCATGTCCTAGACTTGATCCCAGAGCCTTCTATTATAGAGTTGAACATGCTCCCATCTGAGCCACAGTTAGCATACAATGGAACGCTTGTCAAAAATTCCTTTTTTCTCATGTGTTGTTCATGAAAGTAACCAGAAACGACAGGGAAGTAAAATTTAAATCAACATTTCCAGAACTGAAGGGCCAAGCAAAATTCACACTGACATGGCGTCATAGAGTATGGAAACAGATCCTTCCACTCAACAATTCCGTGCCGACCATACATCCCAATCTCTAAATGCTTCCTATATATACACTCATCCAGATGCCTTTAAATGTTGTAATTGTACCCGCTTCCACCACTTCCTCTTGCAGCTTGTTCCATACACGGACCATCCTCTGCGTGAAAAATTTACCCTTCAGACCCTTTTTAAATCTTTCCCCTCTCACCTTAAACCTGTGCCTTCTAGTTTTGAACTCTCCACCCAAGGAAAAAGACCTTGGCAATTTACCCTATCCACGCCCCTCAAAATTTGTCTAACCTTCTATAAGGTCACCCTTCAGCCTCTGATACTCCAGGAAAAACAGCCCCAGCCTATTCAGCCTGTCCCTACAGCTGAAACCTTCCAGACTTGGCAACATTCTTGTAAATCTTTTCTGCACCCTCTCAAGTTTAACAACATTCTTCCTATAGAAGAGCGAACAGAACTGTATGCAGTATTCTAAAAGAAGCCTCTCCAATGTTCTGTACAGCTGCAATGTGACATCCCAACTCCTAAGAAGAAGTTACAATTTGATTTGAAATGTTATGGTTGTGGTATGACAACACAACATCTTTTGATGTTGATAATATGATGGACTTTAAGAGAGACCATTATTTCCTTTAGCACTTAATTTTGGAGTGTTAAAACTGCAGCCCTGCAGTAATTACAAGGGAAAAAAGAAATATAAAGCCTTAGGAATCAAGATTCACACATGAAGATGCCTATCTTTCTTGCAAAACTGTATTGAAATCCCCCTAATACAGTTCAGTTTATCTTAGAATAGCAATCAGTTCAAGACTCTGGAATAATGATAGTGCATTTCCCTCCTTAGCTTCCCTGCAGTGTTTTACTGAGTTGATCGTGCCATTCTTGCCCATCAGCTATTCTTTGCTGCTCAGGCCTGCAAATTTGCCCTTGGGTGGTTCAACTCTATCTGTCTGAACAAAATCAGCACATCTTCAGCAATGCTTTGGTTTCCTTCCCTAGCATTGTTTCCTTTGGATTTGCCCAAGGACCTATTTTTGGTCCAGAGATAGTAGGAACTGCAGATGCTGGAGAATCTGAGATAACAAGGTGTAGAGCTGGATGAAAACAACAGGCCAAGCAGCATCAGAGGAGCAGGAAAGCTGACGTTTCGGGTCTAGACCCTTCTTCAGAAAATGAAGTTATCCTTTATAAAGCACCGTAGGATTCCTTGCATTTTGCAGATGCTTTATAAAGACTTTGTTATTGTTAGCAACTGACTATCTTGTTTCACAAGCTATGGAAGAAAAATACTACAATTTATTTTTACTCCCAGATTTATCAAATGTCATAACACACTTAAACCTTTGAGTGGTAGCAGCCAATTCATGCCTCTCTTAAGAAGGCACTCTTCATGTGAAAATGTAGATAGTTGGCATCGATGAGACATGCAATCATGGTTAGCATCATATCATTGTCCAATTCTGTACACACACAACAGAATGTAGTCAGGAAATGGAAGTCTAACTGAATGTGACTTCTAGAACCCAAGAATTCTGAGACCCAATGCAATGATCTCACCATCACCCAGACTAGTGCAGCAGGCCAAGGATCAAAGCTGGACCTTTCTAGTCAGTTTGATCCCTACCAAAACATCTCCTAAACCAATCCACTAGAAGGACAAGGGAGTTGTATGTGTAGTAGAACCAACTACTACCAGCTTATGGTTGGGGTGGAGTGTTGCTACCAATCTTCCTTTCTTCTCATTTAACCTTGAAACTAACAAAACAGGTTAAACTGCCCCTATTGGGCACAACAGCAAAAATGCAAAGTAATTATTAATAGAAATCCAACCCTCCTTTCTACACTGGATTTAACAGCTTGGTTGACTAACTGCAACAGATATTGAATACTCGTGAGGCTTAGCAAGAAGAGGAATTCATCTTAACAAGATGTAATTTATTGCATAGCAGCAATAGGTACAAGTTACATTGACTAGTTAGACATAATTACTAAAACTATTATATTGTCCAATATACAATTAAGGGCATCATATGCATGGAAGTAACATTACTTCCAAGCTCCCCCACCCAATCACACATCACACTGACTTGGATGTTTATCACAATTCCTTCATTATTGCTGGGTCAAAATGTTAGAATTGCCTCCTATTAATATTATTGAAGAGCCTTCACCAGCAGACTGCATTGGTTCAAAAATAAGGTTTACTGCTATCTTGTCAAGAACAAGAGATGGGCAAGAAAAGCTACCAACAATACCCATATCCCATGAATTAATAAAGACAATAATAATTGCTCCACTGAATGGAGTTTTCCAAAGATCTGTATCATAAAGTACAACTTCATTAGTTCACAGAGATAAAGAAAATTTCTTAATTTCATCATACTTGAAATAAATTCAATAACTGCAACTTTCAAATAAATTCATCCTTTGGATTTGAAGGATGTGAAATTTGGCAGCATCAGATACACTAGATTAACCAAAAAAATCACATTTGTCACATCCTCTTTAAAGACCATAAGAACATAATGCTTAAGATACTTCAAACAGATAACAGGAAAAGTTCTAAAAATTTTGTATGCTTTTCATATTTCTAGGACTCCAGCAAAGTAACCACTCTTGAAAGGAAGCTGTTAACCACGGATGTACAGAAAGATCTTTTCTCTGCCATGCATGTATGGCCATTGTTGGGATTGGTCAAGTCAGTTGGATGGTTTGTGTTGCAGAGCGACAGCAACAGCATGGTTTCAATTCCCACTCTGGCTGGGGTAATGATGAAGGACTCTCCTTCTCAAACAATCCCCTTGCCTAAAGGATGATTACCATTTCACCCTTATGGATATTGTGTTTCTTTCTAGAAGATTGTAAATCGCACCTATTGACATTTCATTGAAAGAGATTGGGTCTAAATTTAAGGCTTCCTAATTGCTTTAAATTGCTTTCGTATTCAGTTTGTCTTTTCTAGTCTTTTTTGCTGTAGAAGTATTTGGCACTCAAAAGGTTACGCTCTTAAATCTCTTTCTAACTCTCATGGTTGACTTGACACAATGCAGCTTGTGCAGATGTGTGTAGGATCAATTGGGGTGAAAGCCATGTATTAATTTCACTTTGTTCATGATTGTATACCTCAGCTCTTTCAAACTGATGACTTGGAACTTGTGGCCATTGTCATCCATTTCAAAAACTGTTTTGAGGTCACTCTGACAAAGGACTCAAATACTAATGAAAAAGGAAGCCTTCAAACCCTGGCTACTTCAAAGTAGCTAGAACTTGTTGGTATGTAAAGTACTTTCCAAAATGGTAAACTGGTTAAGAGATTTGGTTCTGGCAATGATCTTATGAGTTAATTCATACCATATAGTCAGCTCATATCAGTGTGGTCTAATCCTCGTTGTACATTAATGAGTTTAGATTTCAAGTCCAGCTGGGTTAATGACTGGTGGACAATGGAACCAAAGCAATCCAATCACCATCTTAAAGTTGTGTGTTCTGTCCTTATTTTTGTTTTACCACTTTAAATTCCAATGTGCATATTTGTTAGGGAAATACAAACTCATTATGCCATAACTACACCCTACTATTAGTGACAATGGTACAGATTGGACAACTGGATTACAGCATGAGATAACAAGGTGTAGAGCTGGATGAACACAGCAGGCCAAGCAGCATCAGAGGAGCAGGAAGGCTGATGTTTCGGGCCTAGACCCTTCTTCAGAAAATTACAGCATGACATGTTTACACAGTCTGCATATGTGGACATTGAATTCTGCATCTGGAAAAGTTGATAAAAGCATTTTTGAGTGTACTGCTTGTGAATCTCTTGTGGATTTGAGTGCAGTGGGTTAGAGAATATGGTTGCCTTCTGCACATAATTGTTTTTTTTTTGTTTTTTCTTCTCTGGTTCAGCCTTGCTCTTATTTTCTGTTTCTATTGCTTTAACTCCTTTTAGCTTTTTGTTCTACTTTTCTATTCTCCTTTTAGGGAGGATTTAGTGGATAGTATCACTCGGTGTACTAAGGGAAAGAGCTATTAGTAGCTGCACTTTGCATTTATCATAGAAATTACAGTGAAATAATGGCCCTAGGCATAGCAATGCCTGTTCATTCCTGCGATCAAACATGTCTCCAAATCCCTCATTCCCTTTGTATCTTTTACTCTTTTACAATCCACACTCCTTTCTATCACACTCTCATCAAAACCCATTCCTGATTACCTTTAACTGATTTACTAATCCATATCCTTTCCACTCCTTTATTTCACTACCATTCATCCTAATCTGGTACCTCCATGCACCTCACCTCAGTAAAGCTTTTGAAACTCACCTTTCAGATTTCCTCCAAACAATTCAGAAACATTCTGTACAGAAACTGCTGGAATTAGAGATAAAGAAGATGTGGCTCAGTGGTCAGCACTGCTGCCTCAGTGCGCCAGGCAACCATATTCGATTCCACCCTGGGCTGACTGTTGTGTGGAGTTTACACAACCTATGGTTAGATGCTAAATGTCTAGGGCATGTGCAGGCTAGGGAAATGCGTGGTTACAAGGATAGAGTAGGGGGTGGGTCTGGGTGGAATGCTCTTTGGAGGGTCAGTGTGGGCTGGATTGCCTGAATGTGGGGATTCTGTGATTCTCTGTCCAGCACTGGCAGCTACTGATGTAGCAGGGAAATTGTTCAACCTGCACAAACAAATTCATCTCATGTTAAAGCCTTGATCAAAAGCATTGGTGGATAAATTTGTTTGTGGTGAAGCTACACAGGGATTTTCTCTGTCTGAACAGGGTTGAGGCTCAACTGACTGCTTTTATTATAATTAATTTGACTTAACTACAGGCAGCAGACTGTGTTTTCAAATATATATCTCCTGCAGCCACTTGCTTACTTCCAGTTAAGGGTTTTTTTTTAACAAAGTTACTTTTTTTGGTAGCTGTAGACAACAATTAGGGATGACTGGTTCTACTGCATTGTAGGCTGCTTTGACTGATATTGCAGGGCAGAGTGTCAAACATTATTTGCATATACAAACAGCTTTAAAGCCTTTATTTTTGGACATTCATAGGATGTGGATGATGCTAGTTGGCCAGTATTTACTGGACATCTGTAAGTGCTCTTTAGAAGGTGGTGGTCAGCTGCCTTCTTGAACTGCTGCAATCCATTTTGTGCAGGTAGACTCACAATGCCCTTAGGTAGGGAGTTCCAAGATCTTGTCCCAGTGACATTGAAGGAAGGGTCTTGTATTTACAAGTCACAACTGTGAATGGCTTGGAGGTGAACTTGCAGGTTGTGGTGTTCCCGTGTATTTACTGTCCATGTCCATCTCGGTGGAAATGGTAATGAGTTTGAAAGGTGCTGTCTAAGAATCTTTGGTGAATTTCTGCAATGTATTTTGTAAACGGAACTGTAGGGATCCTAACCTCTGATTTGATCATGTAGTCACAGTATTGATACGGCTAGTCCAGTTCAATGCCTGGTTAACTGTACAAATTATACAAATGAACTGTATTTCATTCATAACAAGGTGTGGAGCTGGATGAA
>JAHRHZ010000274.1:17780666-17822310 GCA_024137785.1 Ginglymostoma cirratum
TTCATCCAGCTCCACACCTTGTTATCTCAGATTCTCTGGCATCTGCAGTTCCTACTATCTCTGTATTTCAGTCAATTACTTTTAGGCAGACAAGCGAGATGAAACAGTGGATTTGTAACAGCAGAACTGGAAGACTCTAGCCCTGTTTTCTCTCAGCCTCTTGGCAGACAAAACCTGGTGAAAAGCAAATTAGAGAGACCTTATGTTCATTGAGAGCTCAAAAATATCTACAAAGTTTGCTACTCCTGACGATACAAATAATCAATTAAACAACAGTACGGTCAGATTAGAACCTGGCTCTTCAAGGACTCTTAAGGAATTTTTTAACCAAAGAAATTTTGGACAAGACATCCTTCCCTTAAAAGCCTGTGTTTATGTGTGCCTGATGTTGCATTTTATTACATTTCTTGAGGTTAGTTCATTTTGAACTAACCAACTATGTTTTAATTGAAGCATGAGTGTTAAAAAAGAATTCAAAATCTTTGTGGCCAAACAAGGGGTTAAAAAGACAGGAGTGATTTATCCCTCCTCATCTGGGCATACCGTCAAATTTCCAGGCCACTTCACAAATATATAAAACATGGACTGTTGATCTTTGAATTCCATCATCCAATTTAATATCTAGGACTTTTATGGACAGAAATGGTTTTATGAAGAATCTAAAACACTGACATGAAATTGCCATGGGCATCACCTGACCCCACAAGTGTCCAAGTTTCAGAAAACCAAAGTGGATTAGACAACAGCCAGTTGAGCTGAAATTAACAACTTATCCAAAAACAAAGAAGCCAGTCGTTGTGTGGGGAGCCACAAAATGCCCTCATCTTCTATTTTGATTTCCAGCTTTATGGGAATCTTCACATTTTTGAAGATAGGACTTCACCTACAGCAAACATAGAGTACACAACAAAGTTGCTATTTCAAGGATTTGCTTTTGGCAGAGAGAAAGAGAGAGAGAGAGAGAGAGATGAAACTAAGGATGCAGCACACAACACAGACTGAGAACTCTCTGTCTCTGAAGGAGAAAAAGTACTCTGTGAAAATACCAATTAGAAAGAAACATGAGAACTCTTAACAATTCAAAGGATAACTGTAATATTCTCTCCTGCAGATGTTTCCAGAAATTAATGGATCAACTGTTGTCTCAGCTTATACCCTTACACCTCAAGGATACTCATGGGATCCTAACCTTTTTTCTTTTATCTTTCTTTTGCACTGACCGCTATTCTCTTTTAACTTTGCGTACGACCATGTGATTTCACAGAGGCCATATGATTGATGTTGCATCTTTATTATTTTTCTTGTGGTTAGCATGTAATAAAATTTATTTTCCTTTTGCTGAAGAAAACCTTGTAATTGATTGTTTAATGTTTCTTGGTGAAAACCATTAACTTCTTTCAAATGGAGAAAGATAGAGCTGTTTGTGAAAGAGAACTAACATATTGGTTGCAACCAACGAAGGAAGTTGAAAAGGTGAGAACCAATTCACCTCTCCTCAGCTAACTGTAAAAGCTGCCAGGTTAAAGTTCAGACTTTTTGGGAAAGTACTATAGAAAATGAAAGAGAATGTGACAAATAAATTTATCATGTTACCATGAAAATAGGATTCTCTTAGTTAAACCTTTATTTTAAACGTTACTGAGAGAAACAAATATCAGTTTTAAAACAAAAAGATTTCAAAAAAGAATGCAGAAAATGTTTTGATAATTGTTGAAGTTCAGTGGCAATTTTACACAGTGATTAAGCATTTAAGACAATAAATGAGAACAGAACAATTTATAACTGTTATATGACAAGAACATGACGATAGGACATAGGACAGATAAAGAATGCATTGAATAAAGGCCCCGAATTTCTAATACTCAGATAGTTAGTTCTTTCTTATGCTCAACTGAGAGTTGCACATGGGGAACTTGCAGAATCCTTATCGTAGCAAACTATAAAGGAATTGCTTGGAAAATTGAAGATTCCACTGGGCAATTCCCCACACTTGGAACCCTCTGAAAATATCCACTTTAGTCTGAGAATTTGGAGGGTTCCACTGCATTTAAGTAAACAGTTACTCAGAAAAGGTTAGTCTATTAAATATCTAGTCAAACTCCTGACTAACTGTTAAACTGAGACCCAACTATCCCACACCCCCCAACTACACTCCCCATGTTTGTTAACTCCATTGCTGTTGCTTTCCTATCCACTTTATCTATGTCTGGATAATCATATACACCTCTACAATGTATCCTCTCAGTCTTCACTTTTCAATTGAAACAAACCTCGCCTTTCCAATCTTTCCTTCTATTCGAGACCTTTCCGCCTGGGCAGCATCCTGGTAAAAACCAAAAGAACTGCAGATGCTATAAATCAGGAACAAAAACAGAAGTTGCTGGAAAAGCTCAGCAGGTGTGGCAGCATCTGTGAAATCAGACTTAACATTTCGGGACTGGTGACCCTTTCTCAGAACTAAGTTCTGAGGCCAGACCTGCTGAGCTTTACCAGCAACTTCTGTTTTTGTTCCTGATTTATAGCTGATTTATTCTGGTAAATCTCTTGTGGTGACCAGTACTGCACACAGTACTTCATATGTAGCCTAAACAGTGTTTTACACAGTTCCAGGCACAGTGTCTCAGTGGTTAACCTCACAGGACCAGGAACCCGGGTTTAATTCCACCCTCAGACAACTGTCTTCGTGGAGTTTGCACATTCACCCCGTGTCTGCATAGGTTACCTCTGGGTGCTCCAGTTTCCTCCCACAGTCCAAAGACGTGCAGGTTAGGTGGATTGGCCATGCTAAGTTGCCCATAGTGTTCAGGGGTGTGCAGATTAGGTGGGATATAGGGGGATGGGTCTGGGTGGGATGCTCTGAGGTTTGGTGTGGACTTCTTGGGCCGAAGGGCCTGTTTCCACACCGTACGGATTATATGAAACTTCCTTGATCTTATATTCTATGCCTAAACTAACAAAGGCAAGTATCCCATGTGTTTTCTTAACCACCTTATCTACCTGCCCAGACACCTTGAGGGATTTGTGGTTATGCATGCCTAGGTCCCACTGATCTTCAGTATTATCCAGGTTCCTACCATCATAGTGCAGTCTCTTGCCTTGTTAGCCCTTTCCAAGTACAATGCCTCACACCTTTCTGATATCTCCCCTACCTTTGCCTCCCTCAACTGCCTGGGATACATCTCATCTGGTCCTTGAGTCCTGAGATTTAAAAAAAAAACTTGTCAGAACACGGCAGCTAATGTAAAAAGCAGTGTGTTGTTGCTTTGCTGGTCTCCTCCTCTGCATTTTAGTCTTCTTTTTGAATGGCTGTGCTGACTCATCTATACTTCAGCTGAGATTGGAAATAGTGGCTGAAACTGTGCAAATATTTTTATCATAGGAATCTTTGTAAGCAGCATATTTACCATAATATTGACAATGATTGGAAGATTAGAACCAGATTTTGCCTCCTCTTCTGCTAACGTGGTCCACCATCAGAGAGATTGAGGAGGTATACATGTGAATGACATGTAATGCAGTCCAGATTACAATGGGGTGATATTATTACATCCTCAGGATATGTATCATGTAAATGGATATAAGGCCGTGTGAGTCAAACCCCCAAAAAACACAGTCTGCTTAAGGGAGCCTCTGTCTGCTGCTTCTGAAGCTATGAAGGTAACTACAGTAGACCTAAACTTCTACAACATGGAATGAAAAGAAACAGTATCCATATAAATTTTTCAAAATAAACTTCAAACTTATATAGTGGCTAGCAAATGAAGAATACCAAAAAGGTTCATTTAAAAATGTCTAAAACCCAAAATCATAGGAACAAGCACGATTATAAGTATCAAATATATTCATTGCATATAAAATATAGTAAACAGCAGATATCATATACTGAGAATGAGTACCTCTAACAATCCATGAGCATTTTCCACAGCAATTTCCAGTTATATAATCAGAGTTTCTTCATTCAATTAGTACAACTCACATTTGTGATACATGATACAAAATAAAAAAAAGTTACACTACTTCTAGTTCAAGTCATATCAATTAACATAAACATGATAGTCTTCCTGCACCTTCTCCCACAGACCAGGGCATGACAACTATCCCTCCTGTCTTTTGCAACTTGTTGCTGTCTTCCTAACCAGCAGCCTGTTTCCACAAGCTTGACTGCATTTCTTGTTGTTACGACTCTGTTCTAAATGCCCTGCACATTGTGCCAAAATCCAGTTTCTTTTACAGGCTAATGTAGATCAAAGTATTTTTCAATAGAATAATAAGGGATGTCTTTTCAAATAACTAGACAAACAGATAATCCTTTATTGTGTAGTCTCTGGGAGAAGCAATTTCTCATTAGCTTATCATATACCTTTCAATTAAGGAGCTTCCTTTGAAATTGTTTAGAACACGTATTGCTTTTAAAAGTATTAAAAAATATAAATGTATTAAAGCTATGGTCTGAATTTCACGGGGATTTTCCCACTCAGCTGCTGTTCTTCTAACATGTTCATGGCTGTTGTAGTGAAGTTGCAGAATGAAGGGGAGAATCACTATTGAAATTCAATCCTTTATTTTTCTTCCAACTACTTTCAATGGACAAAAAGCCAAAATACCTTACAATCTACTATGTACATAATAAAATAATTATTACAAAGATGTACATTTAAGTCTTGTGATATGAAGCAAACATTCCAAATACTGGTGTTTGTAAAAGGCTATTTAGATGGTCTGCTGACGATAAGAAGATATCTATAGTAGACCTAATCTTTTACAACATGGAACGAAAATGAAACAGTATCCATATAAATTGGCTTCATGGCCATTGGTAACTTCCAAATTTCATTCAATTATCACCTGCATACAACACAATTACTTAGTGCTTTGAATCATAAGTTTTAGAGAGAAAAATTACCTGCACCTCCTCAAATCTGGGGGTTATATTCATCCATTATGTATGCTTTTCCTCCCATGTGCTTTCTATAGATTTGTTTATTGCAAAAACTTCAGTTGAGATGGCATGCAATTATTTCACTTTGAAATCATCTATACAAAATGGATTAAAAATTAGTGAGGGTTCATTCGAAGCATTTATAATTCAAACCATGTGCTTACTTGCATCGTAGATTGACATCTTGCAGTCCTGTGATGAGTAATGTTAAATGGGAGTGTGAATTTTGAGTGAGGAGATGTGATAGTGATATGACCAGAAGGGGTGTCTCCAAAGGACATAGAGGATCTCCAAAGGAGGTACCCACCCCTTGCTAAAGCTGTCAGGCTATCTATCCACTTAGCATAGGCCTCCATCTACCCTGGGTAAAATACCATCACGGACAGAAAAAGGTGCATAAGCGGCCATTAATTGGCCACCAAAGGGCCTCAATAAGCCCAAGGGTGGGTGGGACTTCCAACAGCTCTACAGTTCCCCTTCCCACATAATATGGAAAATAATTTGGGGTAGGTGGGCAAGACATACACTCTGCCTTTAAAATCACTGCCGGTGGAATTTAAAATTCCATCTTAGGCTCAATGCTACTGAAATATATTTATTATATGGTGGTATATGCACGTTACGTAGTGAAATACTGACATTATATATTGAGTGTGTACTTATACATCAGGCAAGAAAGAAAATATAGAAAACCCGGCATTTACATTGCTCCTACCAAAAATTTCAGCATACGCAAAGCTCTTTACAGCCAATAAAGTGCTTCTGAATGCATTCACTAAAGTAGGTAAAGCAGCAATCAATTTCTGTACACGGGCTCCTGCAAACTGCAAAGTGATAACAACAAGATAATTTTTTTAGTAATGTTGATTAAGGGATGATGATAACTCTCCTGCTCTTCAGAATGATGCTATGGGATCTTCTACATATACCTGAGGGCAAAATGGAGCTTTGGCTTAATGTTTTATCTCATTAATGTATGACTACAGAATGTTATATATATATTCAAAATGTAGGGGGAAATGGTATTCATGCTGAAAGTGGGCAAAAGAATTATTTAAATCCCAACATCTCAAAGCATTTACATTGTGACTTTCAATAATCGGTTCTCCATTTTGAACTTCACAGACAATTTAGGAACAAACCACAAAGGGAGAGGCCTATATCATAGTTGCCAAGGCAACTCAGTAAGTTCAATGATTAAAATAAATAATCTATGTTCTGAGCACTCTGAGTACTCAAGGTTCAGTTCCCAGCAGATAGCTTGCTTATTTTATCCAAAACAATTATGTAGGAATTAAGATTTGATTTCCATTCGCAGATTGAAGCTATTTTGTAGGTGATCAAAATTAAATAATAGAAATTAATGCATGTTACTTTACACTGTGCTGTATGATGTAAAATGTATATTATAATCAAAGCTGATCATTCTAGACTAGATTAATCTTTTCTGGGCTAAATATAATATCTGAAAAATCACAGGGTGACTGTGTGGTGCACAATACTGTCTCATAGGTCAAAGTGTCTTCACCATAATTGTGACGTACTGCCTTGTTCAGTGTCCTTGGACATTGTTACCATAAAAATAATTGTTTTGATGCTATATATCTATTTTTGGCAACAAATGAAAAGAATTTCCTATACAGTAAGACACATTTTAAAGGATTTGGGGTGGAATTATTGACAAATAAATAAAATATCATTGAGTAATTAAGTTTTAATTCTTCTCAGAAACTTGCTCGAGGGAGTGACATTTTCACTTTGATTACATATTAGGACAGCACATTAATCCATTTCTTTATTCAGTGTAAATATAACACATCTTCCATGAAGTTGCATATGAAGTCAAAACCAAGTGTTGTACTACAATTAACCAGAGTTAGAGGATGGGTGGGTGAGGTATAACCGAACCTGCTGCACACAGATGTAATTCAGTCCCCATTTTAATGCCATAAAGTACAAAATTCAGATCCATAGTGCCCTTTATTTGGTTGCTACAAATTTCCTTAGAGGTCCATTTTATTTGCTGAGGGTGTCCACTCAGGTATGAGCCATTCAGAATCCCATAAAGGTCAAAGTGTTAGACAAGGCAAAATGAAAATCTACTGCTAGTATATAGAGCTGGTAGATCTTGATTTCAATCTGTGTGTAATGTTGTTCTGGCTTAAGACGTGCTATTTTGGAGATCTAGACCCCAACCAATAACGTCTCTTAATCCCCTCACAGCTGAACATTTGTTTAACAGCAGGAAGGATATCCTAAAAGTTATTGTTAAAAGGATCATAATTACTTTCAATTTAATTGCTGATTGATTTCAACTAGCTGTTGCTGCAATTGTGCAAGTATTTGATGATTTCCAGAGCTCGTTAAAGATGTTAAAGAGCAGAGAGAGTGGTATGTGTTGAAAGATTTTGTCCTAACTTCAAAGTTCTTGCACAAATCAGTTTCTATCTGCTATGGTTGGAATTAAAAATATGTTCCTTGCATGACGGTGTAACTAGGTGAATGGGCAAAAAGAGTGCAGAGTGGGGCAGGAGGACGAGGAGATTAGGTTCTTAGCAAGAAACCATATTAAGGGAGCATTCTCCCAGCTGAGCATTAACAAAGAACAGTGAGAAATCTGAGATGTCTGCATTTGACAAAAGAAATTAGCTGTGGTGGATTGGCCATGGGAAATGCAGGATTACAGGGATAGGGTAGGGAATGGTTCTGGGTGGGATGCTGTTAAGAGGGTTGGTATGGACTCAATGGCCTGAATGGCCTACTTCCAAACTGTAGGATTCTATGATTCTAAACGATTCAGTAAAATCTGCCACATGCAGCTTCAGAATAAAGCAAGGATCACATTACTAGTGGCTGTAAAACTGATCATGACAATGAACTTCTTTAATTAGAGCTTCTTCCACTTTGTAGTTGGAGGTATTGTTACATTTCGCAATGTGACATCCACATGCTTACTATGGGAGTTTACTGATTACATCATTACATTTTTGTTCTGCTTGCCAGACAGCAGCAGGAAGAAAAAACAAGTAGCTTTGCAAGTATGTCAGGCTACTCCGGTGTAAAGAATCATACATCACTTTGTGCATGCTGCACGTGTACTCTGAGATCTATTGGAACTGAAAAGGATTATACTTCCTCATCTGTCATGTGACCATACGGAGAGACTGTAGGTCAATGCACAGTATGCTGGGCCATCCATCTGTCATTGAGCCATCAATCGAGGGCCGAAGGGCCTGTATGGCGCTGTAATGTTCTATGGTAGACCGAAGAATGTTTTTTCCCTAACAAAAGCAATCCATTGATGACATGGCTCATGGTTCCAGTGTGCAACTCACAAGCATACAGGTCTGCAGCATGCTTGCAATGAAAGCTATCCATTGGAGGAGAGCATTGACATGCTGAAACAACATTTGTTGCTCTGGAAGACCCCTACAGTACTCAAAAGGAAGGACCCAACATTTACAGCGGCCTGCATCTGCACAATTTGCTCCACCTTCTGTAGGTTAACATTAATACATGCCACCCTCTCTTGATTTTGTGTCCCCTCATAAGTCAAGCAGCCACTTGACAGGGACGTAGGCACTGACTGCACATCTACTGATACTTTAGAAGTTAGAATAGAGGAAAGATTGGAACATGCTGAGGTGCAAGTATGCAGGAGCCAGAGCAAAAGGAAAGAATTGAACAGATGGCAGCTTACCAGAGGGTGAGATTGAACATTCATTAGGCTACAGAGAGCCTCATTACTGAGGTGCCAAATTATTTCCTCTTCTCACCACCTCCCTCTCCATCTATGGGAGTGGGGACAGGGTAATTCTGCTTAAATTTGAAATGGATAATTAAAACCTAAGAAATAGGAAATAAGAGTAAGAGTATGTAATTTGCTCAAATGAACCTGTTCTGCCATTCAATAAAGTCATGGCTAATCTGATTATGGCCTTGACTCCATTTTTCTGCCTGTGCCAACCCCAACCCCAACCCCAAAAGAGAGTAATCCTTGATCCATGTAGTTCACAAATCTGATAAACTCGGTCTTCAATATATTTAATGAACCAGCCTCCATTATTCTCTGGGAAGCAGAATTTCAAAGAAGATTAGCAATGATCTGATTGAACAGTGAAGTAAGATTGAGGGGCCTTTTATATCTCCCCATCTATGGCTTCTGTTTGATTGTTATTCTGCTCCTGTTTCTTCTTGTCTGATAGTTGTGGTAAGAAATGTTCCCTCGTAATCGTGACGTTGTTTGGCATGTAGAAAATTACTCCAAAGTTTGAAATCCACTTAGGTGAGTATTGCAAAGCTCCACCTCTTGATTCAGATTTGGATTAAAACTGATTCAAATTCAGAATGATTCAGGTCTAGATTCAGAGTCAAACCAGCAGCGGAAGCATTGCTGAGGATAGCAGAATGTTCTATAATGTTTCTTGTGTCATGGCTCTCACTGTTGATCCTATGTACTTGTGTGTGGTTTTCAGACAGGAGTCATCAGTCACTCATGTAGATAATACTTTTTGCTGAGTAGTCTACCTTTGACTTGTTGTGGTGTGTCAAACACAGTGGCACAAAGCGCTGCAGCAGAACGGTCACTGCTGTTAATATGGGAAGTATTTACTTACATAATGCACTGCCTGTGGTTACGTACCAGTTTCATATTGAGGAAGTGGAATCCTTCTTCATGCAGCTGGTCACCCATATGCAAACCTTGTCACCCAGATGGTACTTCGCACACTTTACATTGGAACTGCATTGACATCTTGGAATGGTACCAATGTAGCATCCAATAGTGGGTGCTATGTTACTCAGTTTAGCCATTAAGTTATCATCTATTAAGGTCTGAAGGGATTCCTGAGATCCAATAGAACAAAAGAAAGGGTGATGGATAAATTAATTGAGTGAGAATTGATTGTTTGAATATTGGGAGCTAATAATCAGTACTGTTGAGTTTTATGGAGCATGTTTAACAGAAGTAAAAGTGTGGACTCTGTTCAAAAACATTTATCTTCTGGCGTATATCCATGGTAGCACAGGAGTCAAAATGAAAAGTTTAGAAAAGTGAAAAGATTACCCATCTCTGTTTTCTGAGAGTGAGTCTTATGACAAATGGAAGAATGAAGTAATTATTTAGATCAGGGCTACTTCTTTACCAAAATCAAAAAGGCATGGTTTAGCTACCATATAGAAGCAAAATCAATGGAATTGAAGTCTGATGATTTGAATGCCGATTGAATGTTTGATAAAATGTACCAAAAATATGGTTTACAGATTGTTTATGAAGTGTTCTTGGATTTTGAAATATTTAGAAAGACTGAGGATAGTATCATGCAAGAGTATATAATGGAATTCCATAGATTGTTTACAAGACTGCAAAAATAACATTCGGAATTTCCCCAATCTTTGCTGACATTTGAGTTTTTGGACAGTGTCGAAGTATCAAGTATGGACAGACTTCTAACTTTGATGGCAGTTAAATTTGCAGATAAACAAATTGCTAGAATAAATGTAGGAAACATTAGAAAAATCCTAGGAAAACACTCCTTTCCAGAAGTATTTGTAGCATGAGGGTGGCAATCAGGATGAAGACAAAAAAATGGAGGACATAACGTTAATAAATTGGCAAGATTGTCTAGATATGAATTTTAGGCGATAGTATGAAAGGATAACTGTAATAGAAATGAGGACAGAAATGCTATTGATAATTTTGAGAAGCAAAGAAAATTTGGGATCTACAGTAAGAGACTGAACCTCAGAAATGCCCATGGTGTAGACCAGCGATATTCCAGGTTAGAGTCAAAGTACCATTAAGTCATGAATGATCCCAAATACTGCAACTGTGTATTACCTGTCTATTAACTGTGTACTAAACATGAAATGGAAGGTTAAAAACATGATGAAGATACAGATCAAAAGAGGGCATTGTGTTGGTCACAAAGATCTTCAGCCCAGTGATGAATAATTTGGTACAAAAACAAAGTTGCTGGAAAAGGTCAGACCTGCTGAGTTCTGAGGAAGGGTCGCCGGACCCGAAACGTTAACTCTGTGTTTTCCTTCACAGATGCTGCCAGACCTGCTGAGCTTTTCCAGAAAATTTGTTTTTGTTCCTGATTTATAGCATTCGCAGTTCTTTTGGTTTTTACTTATGAATAATTTGGTGACAGAGACTTACGATTGTGCTGTATGAGATAGCAGTTTCATGTCTACAGTGTGTGCAACAGACTGGCTAAAATGCTACCTTCACTTTATGAGCAATAAGGATCTGGTCAAACTTAAGGAATTTATGAGTTCAGATTTGGGGATGATAACGCACCAAAATCTTTGAAAAGTGATCATTCCTTGTAAAATAACCAGAATCAATCATTTGTTTAGCACATGTATGTAGTGTTCAGTGAAATACCATTGTTATTAAATAGGTCATCACTGAAGAAAGCACAGATGATTTATCTACTAAAGAAATTTAAAGAGGTTGTATTGACATTGATGTGGAAATTTAAAAGTCAAAAGTCAATTATGTTAAAGTTACATGGGCAATTTGCCTCCCCATCCTTGTAAAATGCTAAATTTTCATAAAAGATGCAGGACTGAGGGATGGGGAGTGCAATAGATTTGAGATTTATAAGAAAAACTGAAGCACAATGTCATGGTTTGTAGTAGTCTGCCCTTAGCAAGAGATTTCAAAGAGATAGTGGCTCTGGATTTAAAGGTGAAGGATAAAGGAAAAAGAAACAGTTTTCCTTTACATTTTGTAGATTTGGCAACCAGATTTTCAGTCAACAACAACAATAGTAAACAGTTAAAAATAATTACGGCTAAGGTAATGCAAAGGACTACATTTGGACCACCAGCAAAATCTTTCACTGATAATGGGGTAAATTTCCTCACAGTGAATTTAGATATATGCTTACAAATATGAACATTAATAGTTGTGCATATGGCAGCAGAAATTCCCTTTTAGCATTACATCGTCACCACTTGTGGGAGGGTGTACTTGCAGTGGAGTGAAATTGTTCTATTGTAAATGTAATATACTTATTTATAATGAGGAAAACAATGACACTAAAATATGACAAAGAGAACTGAAAATAAAGCTTTGTTGACTGGACAGGATATCATAGACAGGACTTAAGTATATTATGGACATGATTCATTGTTCAATATGTTTATTTGGGCACCGCTCAGAAAAAATTATAAGCATGCTCTTTCAACATACTTTTAAGCTTGAGTACAAACAACAACAACGGAAATCTCTTATGCCTATACATTTCAGTGTCTGGCATATATTATGAAAGAGGATTCAGCAATCATAAATGTCACATTAGCTACAATTTTTCTAAGGTTGTGATGAGATTCTTTTCAAGTGTCAACAAACTTTTATTTTAAAAAACAGAATAAACAAATTGATTTCCACCAACTAATACTGTGGAAGGACATAACCCAAGATTGTTTGTTTGACATCATGGCTTAATCAAAAAATATCCTATAGTCAACAACACAAGAACAGATTATTTGATTATTATCACATTGCTATTTGTGGGAGCTTGCAGTGTGTAATTTGGCTATTGAGTTTCCTACATTACAACAGTGACTTTGCTTCGAAAATACTTCAGTGCTTCATGATATGCAGGGATCGCAATAAGAGTTTCATTATCATCACTCTTATTTATAGTCATGGCTGTGAGCTGAAACTGACCCACTGATTTTGAACTTAATTGTTCTACGTGTTGGAGCTTTTTCCATTGAATGTCAGTTTATTCCTCAGAGAAGATAACTGTAGAAACATGCTTCAGACATTTGCTCACTTCCAGTTGGCTTGTTTCAAGCATTTTAATGACATTCTAATGAATGTGGTGCATATCTATATTTTAAAAATACCAGACATGTGACTATCATAATAAGCGATAGGCTAATCAAAACAACAAATAATCAGCAAATTCTAAAATCACAATTTAGTCCAATTCTTGAAGTTGAAAACAAAATGAAAAATCTTAAATGACTAAATAATTATCAAGCAAAAGATAGAGGATCTACTATTGTTACAGGCACATTATTGCTGTACATTCTCATGGAAACAAGAATCAACAAGGAGAAAAATTCCTTTTACGCGTGAATACTTAAGATTTGAAATTCACTTCCGGACAGGGGAATGGATACAAAATCATTGCCTTCAAAAGAGAATTTGATAAATAAAGTGATCTTTATCACTGATAACTGATTCTCAGGATTTAAGCATGAATAAAGAAGAATCATATCACCAATTGAATTATTAAAGAGAAGAACTCTCTAAAGTAATCCTGCCAAATCTTTTGTAGAATTTTAATTTCTTTTTAAAATGTGCCATCAAGGAACATTAAATTAGGATTTAACAACTGAACACCCATAAGAAAAGTACTTTTATCCAAAGTCTCCATGTATTTGAGTACTCATAATTACGATGTGATTTGAAAGAGAACAAAATTATAGGAATCTGGGGCCGGAATAGAAGAGAGATTCTAACTGGACTGTTTTTCTAAAGTGCTGACACAGACTTACTGGACCAAATGGCTTCGTTCTGTGCTGTCAGATTCTATGATTCTGTACCTCATAGTGAAAAGGAAGGTGTGAATCTTTGGGGATGAGAGAACATAAGGATATTCCCTTGCTAGTTCTACTTTATGATCATTATGTTCCAGTTTCAATTAATTTGAGAATGCAAGGCCAGAGAACAGAAAAACGATTCCAAATTTAGAGACCATTTAGCTACAAAGCAGGAAATATATTAAAACTCGGTTTTAATATATTTAATGAAGGTTAGTGTTCTATCATGTCAGTTTTCATGACAAGTCTTGCAAGTTTAACAATCTACAATGTTAGTCATAACTTTGCTTCATTATAATGTGATCTTTTTAAAAAATCAATGTTACATATGCAAAAATCTAAAGGGTAAGAACATTGAATGCAGCTGCAAGACAAAAATTTTGAGTGAATTGGAAGATCAGTTGATTTATTGACGCTAGTCCTTTGGATGGGTTATTTTGCAATTTTTGCACAGCACTGAGATGACTTGAGACACTTTATCCTCAGAACTAAAGATCTGGGGTGGACAGGGGGTGAAACTCTTTGAAAAATGTCATATTATTTTTATGTCTAACTGAACAAGTAGATATAGTTTTGGTTTAACATCTCATCCAACTAGCAATAAAACTCTTTTTCCTTTAAAACTGCAGCAAGTTTCAGCTTAGATTATGTACTTAACCATGGAGCTTAGTAAATAAGCATAACTTTTCCATTTTACACAGAATTTCTGAAAGGATTTTGTAAAATATTGTGTCATATAACCTACCTATATTTATGCAGGGTATTAAACTACTTCTGTTATTTGCATGCAGTGACATTTGTCACTGATCAGTGATTCCAAGGCTTCGAACATGAATAATGAAAAACTAGATCACTAACTGAATTATTCTAGAGAACTTTTCTAAAGTAATCCTACTAATAATTTTACAGTATTTTACACCTATTCAAATGTACTAATAAGGAACATTTTAGGATATGATCATTCACCTTTTCGACGGGAAATACCTTTTCACAGTATGTTATCAGAAAAAGTAAAGTGATAACATTGACTACAATGTAGTTGTAGAAAGCTGTAAGAATTGTAAACAAATGTTAACACTTACAAATTATAATGAAATAGCCGATGGTACTTTGAGTAGTTAGTCTCTCACAAGTCCCAAAACTTCACTCATGAAATTACCCAATTATTATAACAGCATCCAGGATGATTTTCCCTTTTCCTGATTTTCTATTCTTTTGAGTGTCAAAAGGCTAAGTTTGACTTCTCCCATAGCAACAATACTGATTAATATGGCAGATGCTCCTGTGACTTAGATGGCTGCTTGTTCAGCAACCAAATTAAAAATGGTTTACAGTCTTGGTGTTGATGTCATTTCACGTGTGACAACAGACTAAGTCTCGATTTGCAAAGCAGTTTGCAATTATTAACATTCAGAGAATTATTATCGCAAACTTATTATCTACATCACAAAGTTCTGGTGTGGTTTAGCACCATGCCATTCTGTTCATCTGATTCAAAGTATGTTTTTTACTGTTTTAAGCTTCAATGTATCTTGCACAGGGTACTCTATATTATTGTCTGAGCAAGATGGCATTCAAGTAACATGTTCCTAGAGCCTTCCACTATTTAAATAAATCTGATTACAGGATGTGGTACAGAGTACCATTGCAAATCTCAAGCTCTAATATTTGAACTATGACTAGAGAGGTTGCTCTATACAACTCCTGCTAAAACAGCCACGTCAGAAACTGAATACAGAAATGACCTTCAATGTGTAGCACAGAACTCTGCTATACCTGTTTATTGTACTACGTGTTTCTGAACTAACCAATCATTCAGCAAAGTAATAAAACAAATTGCATTTATTTTTAAATTCTAGCAACTCGGGTATCACTTTTAATCACAGAATAAGCACTTGAGGGATTCTGAGGTCACATGTGTTATAGCAGAATAAATTCTCTACTGACTTTAATCTAAAGATCATTTACAGATTGCAGTAGATTGTGCCAACACTAATTTGAGTAAATCTTTGGGAAAACCTACATATCTGCAATATCAACATGTTCATCTGAAGATTACAATGAAAACATTTATTTTAATCTAATCCTATTCTATACTTTACGCTGATTAAGTGTTTCAGGCACCAAAAAATGCTATTTGTTTCCCCTTCCTATTCATATTTATTGAACAACTGTTTCTTCAAAACACATACACCAATAAAATGAATACAAAATGAAATAAATTGAAATCATATAGCCCCTCAGGGTATTCTAAAACTTTGCAGCCAATGAAGTACTTTTGAAGTGTAATGACTGTTATAACATAGGACACTACAGCCTATATCAATTTGACCTCTCTCATCTCTCTTGGTTTATGTTGTCCCACGTTCTTTCCAAATATACACAGTTACTTCAATTTACCATTAACAGCATTTTATTGACTCTAGTTTAAAAGTTACAGTATTATTGCTGCATAATTAGCATTACAGCTAGGAATTTATAACTTTGTGGTTATTGATTGGATTATGGAAAAATTCATAATTTTTGTGGGGTTTTCAATTCATAGTATAATACTGATCACAACTACTAAAGAACACAGCATATTAACTACAAGGTCATTGTGACAATTAATGTATGATTACTTCTGATATTAATATTGCCTTCCTAACCTCTGATTTTCACAAGTTTCCTGATTCTTTTGAGCATGAACTCAACTTGTCTCCAGTGTTAGGATCATGAATAGTCTGTAAGCGGAACTTCGGGAAATAAACCCACATATATCTTCTCTGATAAAGTATGTCAACCAGGCAGCCAGTGGAACTAATTGATATGTGTTTTGAAGTGTTCATAGAATTTTAAATACATTTTGGAAGCATTAATACTACTACTAGCAGCTAACATTTAACTACTTGCATTTTGTAGCACTTATAATATAGGAAAAGGTCCCAAATGCTTCACAGGAGCTCGATAAAACATGAGGCCAAGCCAAAGAAGGAATTACAAGGATGGGTGGCCAAATTCAAATAATGATGCAGAAATAGAGAAGAGAACCTATTGCAGAAGATTCAACTAGTACAGTCCAATGGACTAATTGGTATAAGGGGTTGAGCAGAACAGGATAGAGCTTGGCAAAATTAGTCTCCAGCATATGTGCCATGTGGGAAAGTTGGTGAAAGAAGAGGATACAGCACTTGGATTTTTGCATCTGAGGAGGTAGGGATGAGTGCCTCGGAGGACTCTTAGAAATTTGAGAAGAGGCATAGGCAGAAGTACTTATCTAAAAGGAGTAAAACTTGAGATCAGCACAAAAACAGAAGGTTATAAGAGAAGTAAAAGGGTGCACCATGGATTTAGATTTGGCAAAGTACCTGAGACGGGAGAAATGAAAGGAGGCATGACTCGACAATAGAAAGGAAAGGGAATAGAAGGGCAGTGTCCAAGAAAGGTAAAGAGAAATACAAAAGGAAAGATGGAAATAATAGGTTCAGATTCAAGGAGGCAGATGAAATATACATGTAAATAAACACAGAGAAAATTCAGTTACAATGGGTATGGTAACAATGTGGATGCATATGTCCTCATTGTAAATGGAGGGTGGGAAGGAGACAAGTAAGACTGCAAAAGAATGCACTAGCAGGTCAGCTTTGAAAAGGACAGCACATCCATAAAATGATGTTGATCTACATAATCAATATGGTCTCTATATTGATACCAACTCAATAGCACACCGTTTTACTAATTTAAAACCACTAGTGAATGCCTCAGGCTCTAAGTGGTTATCATATCTAGTTTGACTAAATAATTGACAATAATGTTTAAGGGAAAATATTCAAAATGGAAGTATTTTAGTTTATAAGAGTGATTTCTTTTAAAGAGTCATTTTCATTATTTAATTTTGGTAAGATAATCATACGGCCTTGACCAACACTAAGTTTATTTTAGTTACAGTCCTCATCTTTTTCACACATACATACGTATAAGAACAGACACAAAATTTTATTCTCCATGTGAAATAAAACAAAATTATACAAGGTCAAAAAAAATCAAATTTCCATTATCTTAGTTGCCTTCTTCTTTTTGACAATTTTAAGGAAGCAATAATTTGCCAGATCTGCAGACTCTACTCTTACATCGCAACTTGTCCAGAAATAGCAACAGAACCCAAGGGCCATAAAAATGAAAAAGGACTAACAAGATTAACTATTAAATTCATATGTGAATGTGAAATAAATACTTCATCAAAAGTGACTCACATGATATCTATCAGAAGTGAAGCAGTTGTATATAAAAGTCCTGATTTTGTGCGGTGCTGAGCTCTCTGGCTGCCCTTCTTGTTCTTCTCCGTCTCAGTCTGGGACTGATGAGAGGCAACAGGTGCCAGCTCCGGTAGAATGAAAATATCAGCCAATCCTGTGTGATAATCATCTACATCACAGACACTAATGAAAGTAACTTTAGAATTGACGGTTAGGACTTGGAATGGCCTGGGAATGAAGTGTGTATTATTGGCATTAAGATCTTGATTTCTATCATCCCTTGGAACTGTTCACAATAAGAAAATCACTAGATGTTACTTTACTATACATATTTTTCATTTTAATTCTCTTTTCTCTCTTCTAGGCTTAATGTGATGAGCTCATTCTGAAATTGTTACAAAATTCTTCCAGGAATTTCTGAAGCTCAAAGTCAGAATCTGTTATTCTAGCCTTCACGACATGGGATTAACTAAAATAATTCTTTTTTAACAGCATTATATAACGTGGTTTTAAATCTATTTTCCATTTGTGATGCTCTTTACAACCAGATAGCAAATGCCGGATACTCTTCATAGTATATTTGGTAAAGCTCCAAAAATTACTGCAAATTAATTAATTTAGACTAAATGGCACTAAGTGATGATGTTCATTTGCAGGACTAGAATTTACACAATGGGCCAAATGGTGTCCTTCTGTACGACAACAATTCTATGAAAATTTTGGACTTAGATAATAACAATGAAAAAGAGAGCAACAGTGGAATGCCTTTAACTCATTTTTGCCTTTTCCACAGAAATTAGCAAAGGGGTGGGTATCAACCCCATTGTAACAGAAGATTTGGCCAGCTAACTGAATTCTCCCACTCAGTACATTCTGTGCCTTTGCTTCCAAATGTTGTTCAAGATGGAGGAGTAATCATTTATCAATTGAGAGAAATTATTTTCTCCTGAATATTTGTTTACACTTCAAGTTGTTTTCATCGTGTGATTCCATTCAGAATATGAACTTATGATCTATTTATATAAACGTCTTAAAAGTGTCCATCGTACTTCAGGTCTCCCTTTTCAGACTCCACTGGCATAGAATATGTAAACATACCGCAACTGAACAATCTGTAAAAAGCAGCATACAATAGCAGAGAATTGTTTCTTGTTTTAACCTTGGAATACTGAAACACAATTTACAATAACAAAGAGACAAACCAAGCAGGTGTTAGTGGAGGGCATTTTTAAAATAATAATTAATGCCTATCTGACTTGTTATTCCAAAGGCACACTTGATTTATATGTTAAATTTTCATTACATAACAGTTCAAATTGAACAATACATACCATGCAATTTATTTAAATATAGATAGAGGCCATTCAGCCTACTGAGTTTGCACCGACCATCTGAACAGCATTCCACCCAGACATACAACACATCTCATCTCCACGACCCTCCATTTACCATGGCTAGTTCACCCAGCCTGCACATCCCTGGCACTAGGGGGCAATTTAGCATGGCCAATCCTCCTAACCTGTATATCTTTGGAGGAAACCAGAGCACCTGGCAGAAACCCACGAAGGCACAGGGAGAACGTGCAAACTCCACATAGTCACTCAAGTCTGGAATTGAACCCAGGCCCCTGGTGCTGTGCAGCCACCAGATGCTTTGCTATACTTAATTCTTTAGATATACGATGCATGATTACATTTCAAAATGAGATATTCTCTGGCACACACAGCCCAAAGAATTTTAGACATTTTCTAGTCCCTCAGTTGTGGCCTCCAGACTAGGCTGTACTTCCCTTTGGTCAACAGTGTGCAAAAACAGAACAGAATAGCAACTAAATGTTACAGCCAGGCTGCAGAACCCAGCCCATTTAAGCAATGCAGTATTCAATTGTTCAATATTTGTTTATGTGTCAGATTAGTAATCACACACCATCAGCAGTTAAGCCTGGGGTATTCAGAAAAACTGAAACTAGCTGAAAACAAAAACTAGCTATAAGCACGACTGCAGGAAATTTAAACCATTGTAAATAAAGTTCTCAGCATCTACACCATGCTAGCATTATGCGGCATACTTTGTTTGGTTTATACAACAGGGCACCACCAGACGGTCCAAGCAGCAGAATGTCACTTCAGCAGGCCTATTGTCTGTGTCACCATGACCTTGGGTAGATAATGGACTGCATTGTATCTGCACTCTGCCTCAGTCAAGAGTTGTATGATAGAGTTAATAACCATGGTCACAGCCTTCATTTGCAATAATCAGTTTTGTAAGACATCTAGACCCTCAAGTGCAGCAGGAACACTCAAGAACATAGCCATTGCAGCAGCATCCAAGGTACTGGGTCCACACTCCTAAGAAGTGGAACAAATGCTGACAGTTTGTTGTCAGAATGGAACCCTTCTCTATTGGTGAATTCAGCTGCATTATGATATGGCCCTCTCAGCACCCCAGACTTGCTTCGTCAATTGCGCCCTACGTGTGGGGGATGCCAGTTATGTTGCCAAATGCTACTGCTTGTGCTGCAGTACAGATCTTGTCACAGGAAATGAGATGAAGTGGTGTGATCTTGCACAAATGGCTCAATCACTGTCTTGATGCATTTGTGGGTTGACAACTAAGATTCCCACTCAGGTCCCCAGTGGCTCCTTCAAGAAGGAAAGTTCAAGACAGCTGTCACCTTGACAACCACCAGGACAGGATGGCCACCCATTCTTTTGAGTCACTGGTCCTACTCCAACAGTCGGCATAGTTCTGTGACACTCTCCTGTGACATTCAAAAGCCTATGGTGACACTCCATCTTACTCATCTGGAAGAAGTGGAATAGCGGGTGAAAAACCCGAGCCCTCCTGTTCATTCTGAAGGGTGCTTCAGCTACCTCCTCTTCACGTCAAGGTTGTTCAGCATCTGCTGGAGGGTTGTGGGACAGAGAGTCTGTTGATTCTGGGCTTGCTGGTGCATTTATTTCTCTTTCAGTTCTCTGTACCTGTGTTGCATCTCAGCAACAGCAACAATAAATCCCTCCTGTGATGCATGTAATGAACCTGTGTGAGGAGTAGAAGAAACAGAACAGGCCTTTACCAATGTGAGCAATCAATTTTTGCATCACATTCAAATGATGGCTTTTCATACTCCATACAATGGGACACAAGGACAGCAGTGAAATAATTCATCTTCCACCCCACTAGTATCTGCATTCAATGGATCATTCTTCACCATTTCTGCTGTCTTCAGCAGGGTACTATCATCAAACACATCTTCCCCTCCCCTCCATTCAGCACTGTACAGGGCCTGTTCCCTCTACCAGACTCTATTCTACTCCTACATCATGCCTCACACCCCACTGCATCTTCCCATGTATTATCAGAAAGTGTAAAACTTGACTTTTCACTTCTTTCCTCCTCATTGAGCAAAGATCAAACGCAGACTGGGTAACCACTTTATGGAATACCTCCACACTGTGGAAATGACCCTGACATTCTAGCTGCTTACCATTTCAACAAACCATCATCCTGCCATGCCTTCCATCCTGAGCAAGCTACAGTGTTCTGACAAAGTTCAATGCAAGATGGCAAAACAACACCTCATTTTTCATTTAGGCATTTTAGCCTTCAGAACTCTATATTGAGTTCAACAACTTCACAGCATGACCTCTGTCCAGTCTTATTACGACCTGCTTCCCCACACAGGCCAAGTCTTGTTTGTGCCTTGTTGGCTTTGATCTCAGCAGAAAGAACCAACTTTCTCTTTTTGACCCAAATCATTAATATCTATTTTACATCTCTATCTCTCCTTTACCACCATTAGCACTCTTCATTATTTGATCTTGGCACGCTCACCATCCATTCCAATTGCTCCTCCTTTCCTCTTCAACATGATAAAAACCACCACTTTCAAGCTCCTTTCAGTTCTGAACACGCATCATAATGGACTTGAAATATTAACTCTGTTTCTCTTTATAGATGTTACCAGACCTACTGACATTTCCAGCATTGCAATATTTTGCTTTTATGTGAATGACACTTGGCACTCTGACATTGAACCTTATTCTGATTAATGCACTACCAGTCCTGTGGTAAAAATGTAATAAGAGAGTGCAAATGATGCATCAGTATACTGCACCCCTTTCCTCCTCGTACAACATCACTCATGGAAGGCACGAGAGTCTTATATTGTACTCCATTGAGAGGGCATCAGTTTCATAACTCTATGCACCCCAGATGGGCCTTTGCGTTAGCTGTGTGCATTTTAAGGTCATCGGTGATTACTTCTGCTTCATAGAAATGTCTCTCCAAGTTGCAAGGGTCAATGACATGGACTACATTGCTTATGACCAGTTTATTTGTCCACTGCATGTATTTCACATGTATGATGATATGATTGCAAATGATTTCAACGTGCACATGCAACTGCATGATTTATATACTTGTCCTTTTAAAACCTCCTGTCTCTTAGAAATGGAGCCCACGGTTTGGACAGGAAACTGACACAGATTCCACACTACTCCAATTGTGTTGCCATAGCTATTTTCTCTTTATAGGTTGCATTTAGAACTTGACAGATCATAGAAAACAACATAGGTTGTGATCAATAATGTGAGTACCAGACTTGGTCTGGTCATCAGGTACCCCTCTGAACCTCCATGTCCCTTTTTACCTAGCAGTCCCTGGATAGCCCATGTTTACTGAACCCTAATATGTTCTCACTCACCACCTTAACTACCACTCCAATTCTCATCCTTATTTCCTGGGTCACATGACTACAATTTAATCATGTCCACCATCATGCTGCACAGTTCCCTTGATAAGGCTGTGGTGGTGACAACTGCCTATCACCTCACTTCCCACAGCATTCCATGTACTACCAGCTCACCCTCCTTATGTATCAAATACCCCCACTTCACTGTCCTCGTACTCTCCACATTTCAGGTTGCTGGCTGGAGTCCCAGCATTGAGTCACCCCAACTTCTTACCGCAGCAGGTCCCTAGATAACAACACATGAAATTTATTTCTCTGTTCCCTAGGACTGACCATGCTCCACACACTGACTGACCTGGTCACATAACCCTGAATGATGATTTGTCAGCTCCCTGTCCAATCTCTGTATATCTCTCCAACAGACAATCTGCTAACGTCTGACTGGCTCCATTGAAACTGTGCTTCACTCCCCAGACAGTAGACGAACAGAACCCCTGATCCAGATGGCCCCATGTGGACATCGGGACATACCAAAGTCTCTGGGCAGATCATGAACTGACCTTGACTGACTGTATTGGCCACACGCAGATCCCACCCCACCCCACCCCACCCCACCCCCTGACCCAGACTCTGACTGAAAGCAGCCCCCTTGACGTCACTGAGTACTACTCGCCTTCAACATAGAGACACAGCCATGTGGGTTGAAGCAAATTCAGTGTGTTTGCTGTCTAGGTTGTGTAGGGTGTGATATTGATATGAATGGTCATTCCTTTGACTGATGACAAACATTCCTTCAAAGCTGTGTGCCAGCACCATGCACACTTCTGAAGGTTTGTAAAGCAAAGATAGATTTTTGATCAGTAAAGGATTAAGTGTTATGGTGAGCGGGTGGATAAGTGGAGCTGAGTTCATGAAAAGATCAACCTTGATCTTATTGAATGGCAGAGCAGGCTCAAGGGGCCAGATGGCCTACTTCCATTCCTTTTTCTTATGTTATGGTTCTTATGTTAACTGACGACAAGCTGTCCTGTATCTGTGTTAAACAGCAAGACAATACAAATACAAATACAATTACGGGTGGCATGGTGGCTCAGTGGTTAGCACTGCTGCCTCACAGCACCAGGGACTTGGGTTCGATTCCAGCCTCGGGCGTCTGTCTGTGTGGAGTTTGCACGTTCTCCCCGTGTCTGCGTGGCTTTCCTCTGGGTGCTCCGGTTTCCTCCCACAGTCCAAAGATGTGCAGGTTAGGTGGATTGGCCATGCTAAATTGCCTGTAGTGTTCAGGGAGGTGTAGGTTGGGGTGGGATGCTCTGAGGTTCGGTGTGGACTTGTTGGGCCGAAGGGCCTGTTTCCACACCGTAGGGATTCTAATTCAAAAGTATTGTGTGACTTTAAAGTGAAGCTGAGGGGGTAAAGCGCTGAAAGGCAAGGTAGGGATGTTGTGAGTATCCTGACAGGCATTAATGAATTAACACTAAGGGGAAAAAAAAAGCAAGAAGCCCTGAGATGCAGCCTGGTACCATCTGTGTTAACTGGGTGCCTGTCCTGGCATACAGAGTGTCTTTGCAGCAGCGTTTCAATTATTGCTGTGCAGCATGACAGTGCAGAGCATAGTGAAAGTGGACTGGAGAAGTGCCATGATGGTGTAAACAGGCTGACATGTATGGGATACCAGTGTCTAGGTTGAAGATCTGGAGGAGTAAGTGGTAAGTTGGTGTTGCCAGGCACCTGCAAAGACTATCATGTTGTAAATTCTCACTGCTTTTGCCACCTATAATGGTGTAATGGGAAAGTGCATATTAATAAGGCAAGATTAAGTAATAATGAAGTGATAATTTCCACTAAGAGGCCTCTCACCATTCACTTGTCTTGACGTGCAGAACTTAGTTGGAAAATATGACTTGTTGCTCCCAATGTTGAGAAAGGCCTCAAATGACATCTCGTGCAATTCTAGAAAATTTTCCATCATATCCCACATCATTCAGGGGCTGGAAAGATTTCACTCACAGAGTATCTGCTCTGTATATCTCTGAGAGATAAAACAAATCTATGAATATCAATTGCCATCTGCTTCTACTGGACAAAGTAATTCATTTCACAGCTTTGCAGAACACCTGCGCTCAGTTCGCAACAAACAACTGCACCTCCCAGTCGCAAACCATTTCAACTCCCCCTCCCAGTCCTCAGACGACATGTCCATCCTGGGCCTCCTGCAATGCCACAATGATGCCACCCGAAGGCTGCAGGAACAGCAAATCATATTTAGCCTGGGAACCCTGCAGCCCAATGGTATCAATGTGGATTTCACAAGCTTCAAAATCTCCCCTCCCCCAACCGCATCCCAAATCCAGCCCAGCTCGTCCCCGCCTCCCTAACCTGTTCTTCCTCTCACCTATCCCCTCCTCCCACCTCAAGCCCCACCCCCATCTCCTAACCTCATCCTGCCCCCTTGACCTGTCCGTCCTCCCTGGACTGACCTATCTCCTCCCTACTCCCCCCACCTACACTCACCTTTACTGGCTCCATCCCCGCCTCTTTGACTTGTCTGTCTCCTCTCCACTTATCCTCTCCTCTATCCATCTTCTATCTGCCTCCCCCTCTCTCCCTATTTATTTCAGAACCCTCTTCCCCTCCCCCATTTCTGATGAAGGGTCTAGGCCCGAAACGTCAAGCTTTCCTGCTCCTATGATGCTGCTTGGCCTGCTGTGTTCATCCAGCTCCACACCTTGTTATCTTGCATTATCCTGATATTGCTTCGACAGTTCAAGAACAAAGCAAATTTGTCTGGTGTATTTCTATGTAAGTGATCCATTTAAGTGCTCTCACATTCTAGACCATTGTTATATTGTAGTAGTTTGAGAATCAGCAGAATGATGTTATTGCAAGGATAGAACAACTTCAAACTTGGTTGTCTTACACAATGCAAACATATGCAGGACGAATAGAAGTGATCAGTGACATATACTTATGAAGTATAATAAATGATAACTATCTCTAGAAGCTGCTACAAAGGCCTTGGATGTTTTTAGGCTGTAATTAAATGTTACTTATGAAATGTTAGTTGCTTTGCAATGATTGCAAAACTCTCAAAGTTGTTATGGCAAGATTTTCCATAGATGTAAAAATGACTTTTTAGGAAGTATTTACTGTGGAGAAGGACACAGAGGGGAAATAAATAACTGTCTTGGAAAGACTTCATATTAAAGAAGAGGAGATGCTGGAGCTAAATCGCTGGGAACTGATCAGGCGTTTCCCAGAAGCTAGGAAAGGGATTGCTGGGCCCTTGCTGAGATGTTTGTACCATCAACAGGCACAGGTGAGGTGCCAGAAGACTGGAGGTTGGTTAATGTGGTGCCATTATTTAAGACCGGCTGTAAGAAACTAGGTAACTATAGACTGGGTAGCCTCATGTAAGTGGTGGGTAAGTTGTTGGGAGGGGATTCTGAGGGACTGGATTTACATACATTTAGAAAGGCAAGGATTGATTAGAGAGAGTCAACATGGCTTTGTGTGGGAAACTATGTCTCATTAACTTGAGTTTTTTTGTCTACATGGACTTCAGCAAAGAGTTTGACTAGGTTCCACATGGAAGACTGGTTAGTAAAGTTAGATCACATGGGATAAAAGGGGAGCTATCCAATTGGAAACAAAACTGGATTGAAGGATAGGAGATAGACAGTGATGGTAGAGGTTTGATTTTCAGACTGGAGGCCTGTGATCGTTGGTGTGCCACAAAGATCTGTGTTGGGTCAATGGCTTTTCTTCATTTTGGATGTGATTATAGGAGGTATTGTTAATAAGTTTGCAGATGACACCGAAATAGGTGGTATAGTGAACAGTGAAGAAGATTATCTCCGGGTACAATGGGACCATGATGAGATGGGCAAATGATTGGCAGGTAGATTTTAATCTAGATAAATGTGAGATGTTGCATTTTGGTAAGGCAAACCAGGATAAGACCTATAGTTATTGGTAGGGCCCTGGGCAATGTTGCCAAACAAAGAGACCTGACATGTAGGTGCACAATTCCTTGACAGTGGAATAACAGGTAGACAGGGTGGTGAAGAAGGCATTTGGCATGCTTGACTTCATTGATCAGAACATTGAGTATAGGAGTTAGGATGTCATGTGGTGCAGTGGTAGTGTCCCTGCCCCTGGCTAGGGAGGCTCAGGTTCAAGTCCCATCTGCTCCAAGTGTGTAGTAACACCTCTGAATAGGTTGATTAGAAAAATTAGTTAATAAAACAATTTTAAGAGCTCATTGGTGAGGTCACTTTTAGAATACTGCATACAATTCTGGTCTCCCTTCTATAGAAAGATGTTGTTAAACCTGAGAGGACGCAGTAAAGTTTTACAAGGGTGATGCCAGGACTGGAGGGTTTGAGTTATAGGGAGAGGCTGAATAGGCTGGGGCTATTTTCCCTGGGGGATTGGCAGCTGAGGGGTGACCTTATAGACATTTATAAAATCATGAGACGCGTGGATAGGGTGAATAGCCAAGGACTTTTCCCTGGATTGGGAGTCCAAAACTCAGAGGGGAAAGATTTAAAAAGGACTCGAGGGATAACTTTTTCACACAGAGGGTTGTGCATGTATGGAATGAGCTGCCAGGCAGGTACAATTACAATTACAATTTAATAGGTATATAAATAGGAACGGTTTAGAGGGATACGGGCCAAATGCTGGCAAATGGGACTAGGTCAGATTGGGATGTTTGGTTGGTGTGGACAAGTTGGACCGAAGGGTATGTTTTTGCGCTGTATGATTCTATAACTTCCATGACACCATATCAGTGTCAGCTCTTCACTCAGATAATATTACAGCTAAAGCAGAGACTTTAAAGTACAGAAGGTAGCAATCAATCCGATAAGAGATAACACAGTGTGGAGCTGGAGGAACACAGCAGGCCAGCATCCTGTTTCTAAGTCAGGATTTGAATGTCACAATAAAAACAATAGCTAAAATATGTTGAGTTGCCAGTTACATCCTTGGAAAAAGGGATTCCTGGCTATTCCATAGAATTCATTCCTAATGAATAGAAATGTTAAGACATCCAACTGAAAACATGGGTTTGTATTGTTTTCCATAATGTGTGTGGCTGCCAGCAACAAGATCTCCATAGACTTTGAAGTAATTTTTCAGGCAAGCTGTTGGGTATCAAACTGGCAGCCCAGTAGATCGAGTGCAAAGGGAACCAATGCAGGGATGGTCAGTAGAAGCAGATGACAATTGGTATTGTTTTTTTAACCCTCAGAGATATGCGGAGGTGTTATAACACTTTCCACGGGTGAAATCTTCCCAGACCTTGGAATGATGTGGGACATGATGGCAAATTTGCAAGAATTGCATGAGATGTCACGCAAAGGTTTTTCTCATCACAAGCAACAAGTTATATTTTCCAATTAAGTTCTGGATGTCAAGACAAAACATTTGTTAGTGAATGGTGAACTGGGAACACAGATGGTCCAGTCCCTTTGGAATGGAGGAGGATGAAACTGGGCTTGAGAGTGGCAAGGTACTGGAAGGATGGAAAAGTTTCAAATGTAAACTGAATAAATGTTTTTGAAGATGTAACTAGCAGGGTAAAGTAAGGAAGAGAGTGTTTCCATTGACTGAGTGGATAATTAGAACTCAGGGCATAATCTCAGTTTAATCATACACCATTTAGGACTGAGGTGAGGATAGATTTCTTCATGCAGAAGGCAATGAACCTACCTCTTCCCTGAAGAGTTTTAAATACAAATGGTCGAGCATATTTACACCAAGGTCCATAAATTAATGAAAAAAGGCACAAAGACAAATTAAAAAGGATGCTGGAAATCAGAAATATAAACAGAAAACCCTGGAAATATTCAGCACCCTGGCAGCATCTGAGTTAAATATTTCAGTTAAGGTGCTGTAACCTTTCTAGCGTGAGGTTTGTGACCTTTCATCAGAAAACTGGGCACGGAGTTGATCTTGAAGATGAGCTACGACCTTACTAAATGGTGGAGAGAGCTCGAGATTTCTCTTTGGACTGCTGCGCTTTCATTTCCTGAAATAAAGTAAGTTCAAGGTGGATTAATTTGCCCATGTGGTGGTGGTGGTGATGATGATGATGATACTACAAGACAAGGAGAGACACTGACAAGGGGAAAGTCTGATTTCACCGACCGAAATATTGGATTTGTGAAAACAACCACCACCCAGCCCGGTGCTTTGAACAGTTAGAAGTGATACTCGGTAATATATATAAGAAATCTAAGGATAGGGCGGCTTTGTTCGAACCACAGGCCGTCACTACCTCCTCCTCCCTTCCGCCATTTCACTGCACCCTGTAAAAACTACAAAAACGAAAATCACGAAGGCCGCAGATGCTGATCAAACTTCACTTCCGCCGACAACCAACGACGATATTTAAAATAATTTCATATAGGGGAAAAAAATACCGCCAGCAGTAGTTAGTGTTTGAAACAATGCTTTATAAATATAAATACACACTTTTTTAAAAAAATCGAAACTTAAATATACTTCCCACAATCCCGAATACGAGCAATGTGTTTTTAAAAAATAATTGGAAATATTTTTAAAAATAAAAACCTTCAGCGACAGTCCGTTGGATTTGAATTTTGTTTTAGTGTTTGGTGGGGTGGGGGGAAGGGGTTGAAGGGAAAAGCCGTTAAACTGGAGTTTGGGGGGGGATGGGAGAGGGAAAGAGGGGCAGACGACCGTTTCCCATGAGGCGGCGCGGCCTCCCCCCGCCGCGGTCTATAAATAACCCCGCCCCACCGGCTGCTGCGTCACAGTCGCTCCGACTGCCAGACGCTGCGTGTGAGGCAGTTAGCTTTTTCTCTCTTTATTTTATTATATTTCCAGACCAGCGTGTCCGGCACGGCAGAGCCTTTCACCTGGTGTCCCGTGGAGGAAACCCCTTTAAGGCCGGATGGTCAAGACCTCCCTTCAGCGCATTTTGAATAGTCACTGTTTTGCTAGAGAGAAAGAAGGAAACAAAATGCCATCCATGACGTTTAGTAGTAATACTAGTACTGAAAGGTAGGGGGTTTTCTCCGCTTGGAATAACAGAAAAAAGACAAACGCGAGGCGAGATTGGCTTCACTTTCTTTTACCCCTTTTTGTCTTTAAACTTCATTTCTCCAGATTATATCCCTGCGTTTATTGTACGTTGGGTGTAATAAGCCAAATATTCGCACACGAATGCGGTTGAGAAAGTGGTTTTCCGTCGACGGAGTCTTTAATTTCTATCCATTATATTGATTTAAATCTACGGCCGTTCTTCCCCCCCCCCCCCCCAAAGAAACGAAAGCTTGCCCCCGTCCCAAAAAATGGTATAATCTCCTCGATTAGTTATTTCTAATCACCAAGGAGCGTAACCAAAAGTTAAATGGGTGGACGCGAAGTGTAAGGTTCGTAAAATGGCGACTGGTTTTTATTTGAGGGGAAAACAAGGCCGAGGGTTGATTTTTTTTTAAGGCTGTGGACAGATAAATTAAGAGGCTGGGAAATTCCCTGGGGGCTGTATCTGAGTCGACGTGGTGCCTCTGATGGTTGGAGACTGAGAATGCAACAGGAAGTGTGCACTTTCTCCCACAGCGCCTGTCCTTTGCTGCCAAATCATAGGAGGCCGACCAGGCTCTCTTAACTTCCACACTTTTCATGGCATTCTGCTGTCTTAGCACTACAGTGGCATTTGGGAGAAAAAGGAGGCTAGAACAGGAGTGGCTTTAATGCCATTTTGGTGATATTATGTGCTTCCACTTAAAATGATTTTTAATTTTGGATAATTGGGTAAAATTAACCAAATAAAATGCTAAGACATCTGACTGATCTATGAGTAAATTGGTTATTCTAACTTGATATTGGCATGGTAATTTGGCTGTACATTGTAACCTTAAATGATTTTATGTTCTGTTGTTTAATACAGCATAATTGGGCATGGTGTAGAGTTTTTGCCTTTTTTTGGGTTGATCTGGTTCAAATCTATGCTGAATCTTAATGCTATGCATTGTTCTCCCTTGCTGAGAGAAAACAGCACCTGAGACTATACTTGAAGCAAAAAAGAATTGAAAGATTGTCCAAATCAAACTTTATCTAGCTAATTGTAGTTGAGCTGCTTTGAGCTCAGACTTGAATTGATACTGGGTGTGGATAGTTTGTTAAAGAAACATGAATTTCTAATTTGTCTGTTTCGAATCTAGATGGTGAAATTGCTCTAAATCCTATTTTGTTTCAGTCCCAGGCTGTCGTCCAATTGCTGTCGTAACCCTAGTCCGGGGCCTCTGTGGTGTTCCTGATGTCCCTCACCCACCCTTGAAGATCCCAGGTGGGCGAGGGAATGGTCAAAGGGATCACAATCTTGCAGCTAACATACTGTATTCAGTAAGTTTTGAGCTATTAAGTTGCAAAATTAGTAACTAAACTTTGAATTCTTCTTCGCACAGGAATCCATGCTGTAAGAATGTAATTAGGGGAAGTTGCTGCATGAGTAGGAATTTGAAAGTAGGGGATGGTTTTTTCTTGGTTTGCATTGAAATTGAGCTTGTGAAGTGCTCCTTGGCTTGGGTGTAATGGTAGCTTAAGTTAATGGAATAGATCAGTTGTCATTTCCAAGAAAGCAGAAGAAATTTGAAAGCTGGTAGGGGTTGTGACTTTTAACTTGTTCCTTGACTGCAGGTTAAGTAGAGGACGAGTGCAATGATGCTTATGTAGTAACTGCTTTTGCAAATTTAACAGTTGATCTGTGCTTGATTTGAAATGTTTACCAGCAATCCAGCCTCCTTAAAGAGCATGATAAAATATTAATCATCTCCTCCAGGATAATCGGCTGAGTGTAACAGAAGATTTGAGTGCAAATGGCAGGACTAAGATTCTCCACTTCCAGTCCAAGCTTACTGATGCAAGAGTTGCTCACTGGAGAGCAGTACTGAATAATAACAATCTGTACATTGAACTCCCAGGTGGGGTCTTGCCCGAAGGAAGCAAAGAAAGGTATGTGGTACTGCACATGATTAGCTTGGCAGATCATTCATGCATGAAATTTTATTGCTTAGTTTTTGCTTGGCCAAATGTTTTATGGTTAAACATTGGGTGTAGAATAAATGGCTCTTTTACAATCCATTGACGTCATAATATGACTTTTAATATTTCTGATCACTCCTTAGAGCTGAAAGTAGGCCAAGCCATTGGTTTGTCAGTTTGTTTTATTCTGATTGTTGCACCACAAATCTGAATGGAACTGATGGAGTGCTGAGTTGAAATGCTGTTCTCAGACTTGACATCATAACTATACAAACCAGTGGGGTGTCGGTTAGCTCAGTTGGCTAGGCAGCTGGTTTGTGATGAGAATGATGCCAACAGTGTGGGTTCAGTTTTGGCACTGCAGAACTCTCCTTGGTCTCCCCCTTGCCTTAGTTCTGGTGGCCTCAAGTTAAGCCACCACCCAGTCGTGTGTCTGTAATGGGAGAGCACCCCTGTGATCCATTTGGATAATGGCAACTTTACCTTTTTATAAACCAGTGGATATTTTAAAGCTCAATTATGTAATATAACTGCTAATAGAACATAAAGTAATCCACACCTTTTCATGTTAATGAGCATTTCTTTATTGAAGAATAAATTCAGCATTGAATCCATTTTGTCTTTCAGTTTTGCCATCCTGCTTGAATTTGCAGAAGAACATCTTCAAGCTGAGCATGTGTTCATTTGCTTCCACAAGAACAGGGATGATCGAGGTAACTAAGCAGTGTTGATAACATCGATGGCCCTCAATGTACATGTTTATATGGCAACCATTTCTGACTTATCCCCATAAGTAAACAGGCTGTCTAATTTGGGAATGTTATTCTAGTGTTGTCATGGCTCTCTCCTTCACTTATCTGGAATTCCAGACAGTTTCTTGTTTCCTCCTTGCACCTCTAACACTGTTTGCTTAATGTGGAGGTGAAGTTTTATCTCAAATCTTATTTACGAACAAGAGTAGGCCAATTTGTCTTTCAGATCTTCTCCACCATTCTAGAAGATTGACACTGAAAAAGCAGATTAGTCACAACTAAACATTCCTGTATACCCCTAATAATCTTTCACCCCCTTGGTAATCAAGAATCAATTTACCTTTGCCTTAAAAATATTTGGATTCTATATTCGGTTTATTGTAGAGCAGAATTTCAATTTATTTTTGAACTTGACCCCTAGTTCTATATTCTCCCATAAGAAGAAATATCTTTTAGACATTTGCATGGTCTCATCCCTTCAAGATATCTGTACTGGCTGTATTGGATTCAGCTATTGTTTTAATCCAGATGATAACTTGAATTGACTCAGACTAAAGTTTCTTGAGTTAAAATACTAACTAAAGCAAACAATTAACTTTGGCAGTTGCATTTTCTAAATTGCATTCTGATTTTGGTTGGTAAGCTTTTATTATTAGTTTGGAGAAGGGCTGGCAGTTGGATGTTGTCACAAATATTCTTCTGTAATTCAAACATCTCTGGCACAATGTTAAACTAGTTGAAAATCTCATCTTTCTGATACTGTAAAAATCCAAGTGCATTTGCCAGAGTTGAAGCTTGCACTCCATTTTTGTCTGCAATCTTCACTGATTAGTTCCAGCTTATTGGTATAAGGAAAAGCTATACAATTTTAAAATTGATAGCCCTATGAGCATGGTTCCAAATGGCCAGACAGAGGACTGCACTTACATAGTTCTGTTGCTACATGCCTTTTATCACCAATCCGTAGACTGTCTTTTGGTACTTCTTGGTCAAGTCTGGATATAACCATAATTATATCTAGTATAAAGTGAAAAGTATATTGGCAATGCAAGTGCTGTCCAGTGTCTTCCTTAGCATTGTCTTGCAATAGTAGTTCAGTGCTTTTAAGTTCAAGATTGAAGTTAGTGGCTGTCCTCTGTCCACCCTTGAGTGCAGAAATAGAGAATTTACTTAGCTGTTTGATATGCATTGGAACATGATTGTTTGAAAGGATAATCTATAATGCACCTAGTTTAAGTAGTCTGCAATACTGGAGCTGTTGAAGTACTTGTATGCTTTAGTGCAGAGATTTTGGATATGTTTAAAATTTGATTTCAAATAATTCAAAACAGCATATGTTCTAATCGGGGTGCATTTGGCATTAGCTGTCAGCCTTGACTGTGGAGCTACTTAACTCTAACTCCAAAAAGCCAAATTGTCAGCTATCTTCATCTGAAAGATAAATCTTAATGTCCAAATTGTTATGCTTAATGAAGATTAGGGCATGAGCTATTTGTATAGCAACCAGAATGTGGCTGTTATTTGACCTCAACATATTTTTTGAAAAGCCCACTCCTCAGTGGGTTGATCTGTGCAAATTATGGACCCATTGGCTGACTTCCAATTTGGACAGGAGGACCACTTGTCAACTTTGTTCCATTCTGGCACAACAGCTTCAGCTCAGTAATAGTGTCAGTGCTCAGGGATGACTGCATCTTGTGCCTGGTTTCAGCCATCTGAAATAGGGCATTCAAATCCTTGACTTGCTTATCATGAGGGTTGAACTTCTGGTTTAAAAACCTTTGCTGATTCAGCCTTCAAAGGAAATGACTAGGTCAGATTAAATAGACTATTTATCCAACTTTAAGACAGGATGTGTTATGATTGGCCACAACTGGCAATAGTTGTTTCCTAACTTGTGAAACCTTCTAACCATCTTTTTGTTGCCTTTTAAAATTGCATTTGAGTAGAAGAAATCCATTTTAAGATTGCCTGAATTCTCTTCATTAATAGTCATAGCTTTGTAAACTTCCTTCTACACCATGTAGAATGTTGTGCTCAGCTAACTTGATTCAGTATTTTGTCTTTTTTTAAAAAAAAAACTCTTGCACTTTACATTTAAGCTGTGACTATTAAATTCAACTAGTTTGTAAAATTGATTTTTGCAACTTTCTGAAAACTTGCAGAGCATGTAGCTTTTGGTTCATGTAGCAAGAGAATCAAAGTCATTAGCTTGGATTATGTGGTGAGAATGTAAAACTTGAATGGTAGAGGTAAGTTATTAGCCCCCTTAGAACACTGTCCTCCACAATTGAATATGCATATAGGTGAATTTTCTGCAAATTCTTTGACCAGCAGCAGTGTCATCACTGAAACTAAACAGAAGTGACCCCTCTAAGCTATGCAGCTGCTATGAGACTCTTGGCAAAGCAGTCAACGTGTCAACAGCTTGCTGTATTCACTTCTGCTTATGGAAGTTAGCACCTCGCACAGACCTCAAGAGGTCCCCACAAGCAAAATTAGTCAGGACAACTGACAGTTGTGAGCAAACCAGGAAGTAACAAACAGGTTTTGTCTTCCTGTTTTACAACTTTACGTAAAGAGTTTGGTACATGTGTGGGGGATTAATGTGCAAGTTGAAGTATCAGACTTTAATTTTGAGTTCTGTGGAATAGAGAAATTTGACTTTTCAGACTTTCTGGTTGTTCAACAGTGATTTGGTACATTTAAAGGAAATTGCCCCTCACTCAACATAGCACAACTTTTTCATAAAGACTGGCATGAAGAGTGGAGGTTTGAGTTTAATCAATGATTTGATTTGTTTCGAGTTGAATAGTTCACCTGAAGTGAGAAATGAGTGCAACTAAAGAATTTCCATGTTTAATTTTGTATGCAAACTGTTACGGAGTAATGGTAAATATTGACAGCTTTGTCTTGAGTATAACTGAAATCTGGACCCTTCCCCATGCACAAGCCAGGCTGGAGAAATTACTACTTGCATGAAAGTGTTAACACTTCTTGTTTTTAAATTCCAGCTTCACTGCTTCGCACATTTAGCTTTCTTGGCTTTGAGATTGTGAGACCTGGACATCCCCTCGTCCCAAAAAGACCAGACGCTTTCTTCATGGTGTATACATTTGAAAGAGACTCATCTGATGAAGAATAAACTTGTGCTTTTATCTTGCTCTCCTGTTTTGGGTTTTTGTTTTGTCTCATCTGTGAAGGTATATTGGTGAAATTCTGTCTTATCTAGCATTGCAGCCTCAGGAGAATCTTCAGGTTCAGTGGTGGTCACTTGGATAATTTCACTTGTACTGTATCTCAGTTTGCATGTTGTGATTATAACAAATAAATTGCTCACCATGAAATTAACTGCATACACTTTAGTTTTGGTTGACATGTTTCATTAATCTTAAATAAAATTTATTTTTACTGTTGAAGTCTTAGTTTGGAATGAATAATAAGGTTTTGATTATCATTGTTTCAGGCAACAAAGCTTAATCCATCCCTTCAAGCTCTCTGTTCCTACCCTTTGCCCTGTTTAGAATTAAGTTTCTCACTTTGAAGGGATCCCAGTGGAATAGGGACCTATTTGTTGAATTGCAGTGCTGTAAACAGTATTGCAAGCAAAATTGATTATGCTTACAGCATGTTAGTATAGAATCAATTTGACTCAGTTTGGTACGGTTACAATGTTGCCATTGCTCCTGGTTCAGTTCACACGTGTTGAAGACCATGGGAATATGGGAGATTTTATTTAAACTTGCTATGCAACAGTACACCAAACAGTTAAGTGTAGTTAATTTTGATTTTAAAATTTGGGTTACTCCAAGGTGGGGGACTGGGTTATGCAAATCATTTGTTTTAGTGCAAAGTGGTGATACTGATATCTAACACCTACTGTCATTAATTTGGTTTTTGTTTATCTTCCAAATTAAGAAATAGTTGTTATTTGGAAAGAACTTTGGAACTGGCACATGCAGAAAACATACCTGAGCAGTGTTGATTGACTAATGGACAGCAAACAATAGTATGGCTGGTGTTAAACTTCCTCAATACTTTCTGTTTAAATTGTGTGACATTTTTTAAACATTTTCAGGTGAAAGCATCAGATGCTCAAAGGTTAATTTTTAGGTGTGACTTGGCTTTGTTGATGAATGTTCATTAATCATCTCAGATGGATTTACAAGCAGAGATGCCTGAAACTGAGGTTAGACTTGGTGTAGTAAGCAAATTAACATCTCTGCTTTCAGAAGTGGCTGTCCTCTCACTCTGATTTGTGAGACCCCTTTAAAAATTTTTACCCATATCTTCATGCTAGTGGCTAATCCACATTCCCCTTTTTATTCAGCACGTGAGCCTATTCATATTTGTATCCTTTGAGTAAGCATTTACTGTAAATTCAGCTCCAGCCAAATAGAGATAATAGGTACTGCAGATGCTGGAGAATCCAAGATAACAAGATGTGGAGCTGGATGAACACAGCAGGCCAAGCAGCATCACAGGAGCAGGAAAGCTTGGCGTTTCGGGCTGAGACCCTTCATCAGAAATGGGGGAGGGGGAAGAGGGTTCTGAAATAAATAGGGAGGGAGGGGGGAGGCAGATAGAGGAGAGGATAGGTGGAGAGGAGGCAGACAAGTCCGAGGCAGGGATGGAGACACGAAGGTGAGTGTAGGCAGGTAGGGAGGAGATAGGTCAAGGGGATGGGATGAGGTTAGTGGGTAGGAGATGGGGGTGGGGCATGAGGTGAGAGGAAGAACAGGTTAGGGAGGCGGGGATGAGCTGGGCTGGTTTTGGGATGCAGTTGGGGGAGGGGAGATTTTGAAGCTTGTGAAATCCACATTGATACCACTGGGCTTCAGGGTTCCCAAGCTGAATATGATTTGCTGTTCCTGCAGCCTTCGGGTGGCATCATTGTGGCACTGCAGGAGGCCCAGGATAGACATGTTGTCTGAGGAATGGGAGGGGGAGTTGAAATGGCTCGTGACTGGTGGGTGCAGTTGTTTGTTGCGAACTAAGTGCAGGTGTTCTGCAAAGCGGTCCCCAAGCCTCCGCTTGGTTTCCCCGATTGTAGATGAGGCCACAACGGGTACAGCGGATGCAGTATACCACATTGGCGGATATGCAGGTGAATATCTGCTTGACGTGGAAAGTCGTCTTGGGGCCTGGGATTGGGGTGAGGGAGGAGGTATTCCTCCGACACCTCTGCCATCCGACCCCACCACCAAAGACATTTTTTCCCTCCCCACCCTTGTCTGCTTTCTGGAGGGACCACTCCCTCCGTGACTCCCTTGTCTGCTCCACACCCCTCCAGCCCCACCACACTCGGCACTTTTCCCTGCAACTGCAGGAAGTGCTACACCTGTCCCCACACCACCTCCCTCACCCCAATCCCAGGCCCCAAGAAGACTTTCCACGTCAAGCAGATGTTCACCTGCACATCTGCCAATGTGGTATACTGCATCCGCTGTACCCGTTGTGGCCTCTTCTACATCGGGGAAACCAAGCGGAGGCTTGGGGACCGCTTTGTAGAACACCTGCGCTCAGTTCGCAACAAACAACTGCACCTACCAGTTGCGAACCATTTCAACACCCCCTCCCATTCCTCAGACGACATGTCCATCCTGGGCCTCCTGCAGTGCTACAATGATGCCACCCAAAGGCTGCAGGAACAGCAAATCACATTCAGCCTGAGAACCCTGCAGCCTAACGGTATCAATGTGGATTTCACAAGCTTCAAAATCTCCCCTCCCTCAACTGCATCCCAAAACCAGCCCAGCTCATCCCTGCCTCCCTAACCTGTTCTTCCTCACCTATCCCCCTCCTCCCACCTCAAGCCCCACCCCCATCTCCTATCTAGTAACCTCATCCTGCCCTCTTGACCTGTCTGTCCTCCCTGGACTGACCTATCTCCTCCCCTACCCCCCCACCTACACTCACCTTTACTGGCTCCATCCCTGCCTCTTTGACTTGTCTGCCTCCTCTCCACCTATCCTCTCCTCTATCCATCATCTATCCGCCTCCCCCTCCCTATTTATTTCAGAACCCTCTTCCCCTCCCCCATTTCCGATGAAGGGTCTAGGCCCAAAACATCAAGCTTTCCTGCTCCTGTGATGCTGCTTGGCCTGTTGTGTTCATCCAGCTCCACACCTTGTTATCCCAGCCAAATAGACCTAGTTTCAGCCACTAATTTGGTACAGTGTAATCTAATTTAGGATTTTGGTATTAATATGATTAATGGTCAGTTACTGGGTAAAATCTAAATGGCAGCTTTGGGTGAATTCTGCTTTGAAGCAAACATAATGGCGTGACTTGGGCTGAAACCTAAACTAGGTAGCTTCTACAAATTTATGCAGAATAGTGGTTGCCAGGATTAAGTTGGTGGATCTGGAGTTTAATATCCCATGACTAATCTAGCAATGAATTATAGCCTAGAAATGTCTTAAAAGTGCTGCCTCATGATTGTTTTGAAATACTGATTTTTTTTTGTGGAAATTGCAACATTCATATGACTTCACAATAGCTTCCATCCAGTAACCAATTGCCAAAATAATTAAAGCAAAGTCTGACATCTATTATCCAATTAAAACAATTACCAACTTGCAACAGTCTTGGATTTTAAAAAGGCCATAGTGCTTGGAAACGAATATTTTTTGCTTCTATAGTTAGTTGTACTTGTGTTAAATGTCACCTTGTTGGAATGAATCTGTGTAATGTTTTTCCAGACTTGAGACCTATCTCTTAGTCTGATCCATTCGCACTAACTTGTTGACCATCCAACTTGCCTGACTGGTCCCCATGTCAGTTGATATTGTAGGAGGTTGCCTCTCCAACCCTTATGTTCAAAAAAAAACCTAGTTTTTTTATTTGGAATTTAGTTGCCCATTCTGCACATTAAACACTTGACTTTCCAATCAAAATTTCTGCAACCTTTGTAATTTCATAGCTGTGTGAGACTTCTGTTTCAGTTTTTCCTCATCCAGGCATAGACATGATGTCATTGCTGCAGTTTTCACTTTGTCTGCTTTCATTTGTGCCATTCACTGCAGACTGCCTTAGTGTCAAATTAAAAACTTTTACTAATGAGCCCCCTTTGAAATTTTGGGAGGATGGGTTTGGGTTCCACTGTGATCAAATGAATTTGACAAAATCTGGAATAAAGAAATGGCCTGATGGCAACAGTGTAACAACTGTTAATTGTTGTAAAAGTTCATTAATGTCTGTTAAGGAAGGAAGGAAATCTGCCATCCTTACCTGGCTGATGTAGTTCCAGATCCACAGAAAAGTGGTGGACTCATAACTGGGAGATCAGGGATACTAAATGTCAGTCTAGCCAATGAAGCTGACATCTCTCAAATGAATAAAGAGGAATTGATAATATTAACTAAGTTGAATAATTTTTAGACTTATTTTTGAATACAAATCAGTAGCTACATGCTAAAACCTGGAAATTATTGAAGGTGTCAGCATGCACTGTAACAGCAGTAAAGTCAGAAATGCAGAGCTTGGTGCCAAATTACTATTGGCACAGAATGGAGCACTGAAGATTTGCAGTTTCTCAACACTTCTTACACATTACCTCTAGAGTTCCCCAGGGATTTGCCTGAGTCAAGCCATGGAATGCTTGACTGTTTTTTTGATAGAACTGTGATACCAAACTATTGTGTTTTGAGGCAATTTTTAAAAGTTGGATGTTATAAGCTCACAATCTACTTCAAGTGGAAAGGTTAAGGGCCAATTTTCACCCAAATCATTAGCAGGTGACCATAACTGATTTGAAATAGCAGGAGATGTTATTGCATAAGACTATAGCTTAAAACAAGAATCACCACTGGGTAAAACAATTTGCAGTGTCCAATTGTGATGGATACTGATTTTGGTTATTTTACCATTGGGCTGTGTTTTTGTCATAAGTCATCAGTAAATCTGACCATTGGCTTAATGTTTTCAGTCTGGAAGACTGGTGAAGGTTTTGAGCTTGCAGCACTACATTAAGGCCCTTTGTTTTTTTTACAAAACAAATCATTTCATGAGATGAATGTGCATATTGCTGGCAAGGCCAATGTTTAGTCACTATCCTTAATTGCATCCCTTGAACTGAGTGATTTGCTGGGCAATTTCAGAGGGCACGTAAGATTCAACTGCATTTGTATGGTTCAGGAGTCACATGTAGTCCAGACTGAGAGGGTGTTACTGAACCTGATGGATGTTGTGACAGTTGTTTCTTGGTCACCACCATAACTGACACTACTTTTCAATTCCAGATTGTTATTCATTGAATAAAATTTCCACCAGCCAGTATCTCCTATTTTGTGTCATTATTCATTTTCAATTGCTATTGAAATTAGCTTCTGCACGGTTATTACTGCTTTATTGGTTGTGTTTTCTTCCACTTGATGGAACAATTTATTGTGGTTGGTTGGCTCGCCGAGCTGGTTTGTTGTTCCGCATACGTTTCATTACCCTGCTGGGTAACATCATCAGTACAGCCTCCGATGAAATGCTGTTGTGTTTTCCTGTCTGTCATTTAAACAAGTATGGCCCTTCCCCTAATCCAGCCAAAACTATGGAAACGCTACGTGAATGACACCTTTGTCATTATTAAACAGACCAATCTAGAGGAGACACACAAACTAATAAACAACACCCTCACCGGGATCAGATTTACCAGAGAAGGGGAGAAGAACAAATAGCTCCCATTCCTGGATGTCATGGTGGAACACAGGACCAATGGGAAATTCCTAACAAAGGTGCACAGGAAAGCCACACACACACTGACCAAATACTGAATTTCAACAGCAACCACCCTAACACACACAAAGTTGCACGAGAGCATTATTTAAACAAGCAACAACACTGAAGCAGCACAGAACTACGCCAAAAAGAAGAGTACCTCTTCCAAGAGCTCAAAGGCAATGGATACCCAAAAAAACTGGCTCAGAAGTTGCCTATCACACCAGGAAATTACTACATGCCCTGACACACTCATCACGCTATCTTACATCAAGAACACATCGGAACTGACCACAAGACTCCTATGACCACTGGGCATCAGAGTAGCATACAAACCCATATCAACCTTATGCCAATTGTTCACCTGAACCAAAGACCCACTACCCGCTATGGACAGGACCAATGTCATATACAAGATTCCCTGTAGAGACTGCGACAAACATTGCATTGGACAAACAAGAAGGAAATTAGCCACAAGGGTACATGACATCAACTGGCAACAAAAAGACACGACCAATACTCACTCATCTCCTTCCACATGAATAAGGAAAGCCACCAATTTGACTGGGACAACACCAGGATCCTGGGACAGGCAAAGCAGAGACAAGCACAGGAATTCCTAGAAGCCTGGTTCGCTACTGAGAAAGCCAACAATAAACACATAGATAACAATGTGTGCGCCTGGATGAACACAGCAGGCCAAGCAGCATCATAGGAGCAGGAAAGCTTG
>JAHRHZ010000274.1:17822710-17937149 GCA_024137785.1 Ginglymostoma cirratum
TTTCTGATGAAGGGTCTAGGCCCGAAACGCCAAGCTTTCCTGCTCCTATGATGCTGCTTGGCCTGCTGTGTTCATCCAGGCGCACACATTGTTATCTTGGATTCTCCAGCATCTGCAGTACCTTTTATCTCCAATAAACACATAGAGCTAGACCCTATATGCACTCCATTGCAAGGGAAAACAGGAAGTGAGGTAAGCCAGCTCATTGGACACCAGAGTTTAAATACCAGGCGGGAAAACACAACAGCACTTCATCTGAGGCTGCACTGATGATGTTACCCAGCAGGGTAAAGAAACATCTGTGGAACAACGAACCAGCTCAGGGAGCCAACCAACCACAACATCCACAACCCAAGCTACAAATCTACTCTAAAACCTTAGGAACAATTTATTGTCAAAGACAACAACTTTCTCATTCGTTTTACACTTCAAAGTGAGTATTTTCTATATCTAGAAACAATTCTTTTGTTCAGTTTTTGAGGCTTTTTTAATTTCACATTGCAGTGGATTGAGATTACTTGTGATTGTGTAATACAAGTGATACAAACCTTTCTTATGCAAAGATTTTGACGGAAGTAAAATCAAGCATACCGGACCTCGTATGCTTGGTATTGGGAAATGAGTCAAGCCAGGTGATCAAAGTTTCAGTGGGGGAGCATTTTGGGAATAGTGACCTTAATTCTGTAAATTTTTGGACACTTATGGTTTGTGGATGAAGGTATTAAACTGGGGAAAGGCCAACTATAACCAAATCAGTCAAACATTGGTAAATGTAGGTTGAGAGAGGCTGTATGAGGATAAATCCACATCCAACACGTAGGAGTTTTTTAAAGATCAGTTGAGAGCAGGACAGGTATGTTCCTATGAAAATGAAGAACTGGAATGGCAGGATTCAAGAACTTGGATGACAAGGGAAATTTATCAACTTAGTCAAAACAAAAGGAAGCATACCTAAGGTCTAGGCAACTAAAAGCAGAATCCTTAAATAATATAAAGAAAGTAGTAAGGAGCTGAAACAGAGTTAGGAAGGCTAAAAGGGGCTATGAAATGTCCTTGGCCAGCAGGGTTAAGGAGGATCTCAAGGACTTTTATGTATATTACGAGGAAGAAGATAGCTTGGGAAAGAGCAGGCCCACTCAAGGACAAAGGAGACAGATTATGCATGGCACCAGCTGAAATAGATAAGAACCTTAATGAGTCTTTTACATCAGTAGTCAGCAAAGAGAGGGGTGTTGAGATCAGGGAAAGGTGTGTGAATACTCTTGGGCAAGTCAACATAATGAAGGATGAAGAAATTAAGGTAGACAAGTCTTTAGGGCCGGATAGGATCTATCCCAGATACTGTGGCAGCCAAAGAGAGGATATAAGTGGGGCCTTAACAGATATCTTTGTATTCTCTTTGGTCTCAGGCCAGGTTTCAGAAAACTGGAGAATGGCCAGCATTGTTCCTTTGTTTAAGAAGCAAAACCGATAATCTCGGTAATTACAGGTCGGTGAGCCTGACGCCAGTGGTGGGCAAGCTATTGGAGAAGGTATTGTGAGACAGGATTAATTCACGTTTGAAAGTGAAGGACTTTGTTACTGATAGGCAGCATGGGTTGGTGTAGGGAAAGTCATGTCTCACCAACTTGACTGAGTTTTTTGAGGAGGTGACAAAAATGATAGATGAGGGAAGGGCAAGTCTACATAAACTTTAGTAAGGCATTTGATAAGGTACCTCATGGCAGGCTGATACAAAAGGTAGAGTCTCATGGGATCTGGGTGAGCTGGCTAGATGGATACAAAACTGTCTTTGTCATAGAAGACAGAGTGGCAATGGAAGCGTGCTCTTCGGAATGGATATCAGTAACTAGTGGAGGAAAATGTAGGTAGTCTGATTAGTAAGTTTGCAGATGACACCAAAATTTGCAGAGTTGCCAATAGTGAGGAGAATTGCCAAAAGTGGGATATATTGCAGATTTGGACAGAGAAATGGCAGATGGAGTTTAACATGGACAAATGCAAGGTAATGCATTTTGGAAGATCAAATTTCATGTGTGAATTATACAATAAATAAGCGATCTCATAAAAGCTTTGATATACAAAAAGATCTGGGTGTACAGGTCCACAGATCCCTGAAAGTGGTAACACTGGTAAATAAGGCGGTCAAGAAGACATACAGCACACTTGCCTTTATGGGAAGGGGCATCGAATATAAAGTTGGCAAGTTATGTCACAACTGTGTAAAAATTTAGCTAGGTCACATTTGGAACATTGCGTGCAGTTCTGGTCATCACATATCACAAGGACCTGGATGCTTTGGAGAGGGTGCAGGATGTTGCTTGGTCTGAAGGGTTTCAGTTATCAAGAATGGTTGGATACACTTGGATTATTTTCACTGGACAGACAAAGGCTGAAACCTTATAGAGGTCTCCAAAATTATGCGAGCCATAGATAAGGCGGATCGTCAGAGGCTTTTTCGCAGGGTGGGAATGCCAACTACAAAAGGGCACAGGTTCAAGGTGAGAGAGGGAGAAGTGCAGGGAAACATTTTCACACAGAGGGTGGTGGGTGCCTGGAACACACTGCCAGTGAAGGTGATGGAAGTAGACATGTTAGCAATGATGTATTAGTTTATGATGCATCATGATAAACACATAAACAGGAGGCAAACAGAGGGACAGAAACTGCATATGAGCAATAATTAGCAGGTCTAAATAAGGACTAGGAATTGGCACAGGTTTGATGGGCCAACAGGCCTGTTCCTGTGCTGTGCTGTGTTGTATTATTATTGTGCTGACCAAAATGTAAAACAGGCTGCCCACTCCCCACCCTTCATTTTACTTCATTGCACAAACCTTGATCTACGCTGTTGTCTTTTCGTGCTCTTTACAGTGCCGGGCTTTGAAGACTTGAACCCAAAGTAAAGGAAATGCAGTTGATTCTACTGAGCCCATGCCTCTTCTGTTAGGATTTACAGCAAGATTAGAGACATTTTTGCAGAAATGTATCACCTGATATTTGCCGCGATGTCCTTCGTGATAGCAATGCATGTGCTGTAAATCCCTGAAAGCTGTTTGGTGTTGCTGAAATTTGTAACTAGCTGGTTGTGACTGGTATTGATTAAGGCGTGTCTGTTTTAGAAATGCTTTACAGGTGAAAATGTTCATGTAGTGTACCTATCACTCTACCTGCCTAAGTCTGAAGACCTAGAATAGTTCAGTGTTTAAAATCAGATAGAAACACAAGGTCAAAACACACAATTAGCTCACTAAGCACATCTGCCCTAGAAAATGGAAGGAGTAACATATTGAAATGTAGGGAAAAGAAAGTAAACTAATTTGAAATTATTGTACTGTTTTGTCGAGATTCTAAAAGTAGTGAACCAAAAAGTGCTTTCTTTAGAAATAGGTTGCTTTCAGACCAAATAATCCAGGACAGACATCTGGAACTAAGAACGAAATCCTCGTTATAACAGTTTACTCTAGGATAACAGGTCAGAGTCAGATTTTATAGGCTAGATTTTCATGCAGGTTTCAGAACTCCAAAGTTGCCAGTGAGGGTCCTGGATCTGCATTTAGAAGTAGCAATGTGCCCAATTACACACTCTTTCTTGAGACAGCCTCCATGTTGGCCACCTCTGTGCTTGAGGATCTCTTAAGGAAGCCCAGTGAGCTCTCAAGACTACTGACTCAATTAAAGGGTCACAGCTCTGGAACCTCAGAAGCCCCTCAGATGTGTTGGGTTCTAAAGAGGCAGGCTAAGGACTTAACATGGGAGGAGCCCTCTAAGACACCTATTTAAAGTAAAAATTATTAGGGGAGGAATGATTGGAAGTGGAGGGGAATGTCTTCTGGGCCAAGGATTCAGACTTTCCTGCTAGCTTCCCCTTCTTCAGGGAACGGAGCCTTCAATTCTAATGGCCTTTCTCGTTAGCGCAGGGAGGTTGCTTCTATTGCCATTGCAAAATTAAATCTAATTGGGTCTATATTTGGCTTAATTGCTCATCTCCATGATGCAAAAAGCTGATTTTGTCCTTACCCATCCACATGGGAAGCCTCCCTGCTGATCAGAGTACATTACAGAGCTGTCTTGATGTAGTTCCTTCCTGTTTTACTAGCCCTTCCCACCTCTACATCCACAATGATCGGATTGAGAGACTTCTACCCAGTAAGTGGTGTTGCACAAAGTAGGCATTTGCAAAATTTATGTATGCTTCTCTGGTGGATTGCGAGGGGGTCCTGCCTGGGCATGTTGTGTAGGCACCGGGGGAATATGGACAGGCAGCAGCTTCAGTAGCAGTGACAGTATTTGTGGTGGTGGTGTTGAGAACAGGCAGCCAGTGTCTCCTGGAGACTGAGATAAGCAGAGGACTCATCAAAGACTTGAACTTCTAACTTATTCCTTTATTTCCCAAGTTTAAATTAAGAAAGACTTTAATGTTAACTATTACCTCATTTCTTTATTTTTCGACCTCTTCTATGAAGTAATGTTTAACTTTTAACTCTGTTTCTGTTACTACTCTGTACCTAAGTTTTTTTTGTATCTAGTAACCTTGATAACTAAAGTTATGGCAACACTGGACTCTTGTACTTCTGTACTTGAGTACACATGACAATAAAATCTAAATCTAATCTATGAACCATTGTACCTTTTGTTAGGTAATTATATATAGTTATATATTTATAATTACTTATAATTTATAAATATAATTTTACACATATCTCTTGTTAAGTGTTGTTTTAGTTGGGAGTTAGCCACAAAAGGATCTAAAAGATTGAGTTTAAGTTTCAGCCAAGATCTTGTTTATTCCACACTACAGGATGGAACTTTGACCAGCAAAGTTCCTGTGCTCATACCTTTCTGCACACAGTAGTTTTATGTTTATAGTAACCCATTTGCATGAGAACTTTAAGTAGGTACGTGAATTTCAAGTTATATTCAGATTAGCAGTGATTTTAGTCAATGGTAGAACAGGCATGCAGGGCCAAATGACCTAATCCTGCTTCTTGTTTGCATGTTTTTAAGTACATACTTATGCACTTGCTTCTCTGATAAGAAAGTTATTTTGGTTTTTGCAGAGAAAGAAACACATTTGGTAGAAGATTTTTGTCTTGCTGTCATCGGGACAACTCACAACAAAACCAATTCAACAGGAAATTGAACATGCATGAAAGGAAACTGTTGATTGGTTAGTAAATGACCTCTCATTGGTTGAGGCAATTCTATAGCTAATGCACCAATCAATAATGATTGACAGTTAACAGCCAGCCTTTGTTTGAAGTTTAAATCAGGCAGATTGACTCTGATTAGTCAGACCATTGTCCTGAGAAATGAACCAGTGAATTACTGTCATCTATTTCTACCAGTCAGAGTCCATACACCAACCAATCAGCACTAAGTTTTGGTTTTTCCCTTGAATTAGTAATCTTGAAAATTATCCTGATGAACACAAGAGGAAAGTCTTTGATAAAGTGTATATTTTTTTCAGCAATTCTCAAAATCTGATGTTTGATCTGAAGAAATGTGTGGAATACTGGATAAGACTGGTTAGGGCAAACCCTGTCCGTACCCATCAGCACCAAAATGCAAAACAAAAAAAAAAAAAATTTATTTCCTTGTAATATTCTTAGCTAGTTATCTAGATGTGTAGATAAGGTAGTTAAAAAGACAAATGAGATACTTACCTTGATTAGACAAGTCATAGCATATAAGACCAGGAAGTTAGGTGTTACAATTATGTATAATACTCGTTAGGCCATAGCTAGACTAATGGTCATCATATTGCAAAATTAACATGATTGTTTCAGAGGAGACTTGTGAGAAATTTCAGGAATGGAGAATATCAGCTATGAGGAAAAAATGATTAGGCTGAGGTTGTTTCCTTTGGAAAGAGAGTGCTGAGGGAGAGTTTAACTGAATGTGTAAAATTATAAGTGATCTACATAAAGTGACTGGGGAGGATATATTTCCCATAGGAGAGAATTTAATGAGCAGGAGGCGTAATTTTAAAGTAAATACCCAGAGAGTGATGCAGGAATTTGCTGTCAGAAAGGGCAATAAAGGCAAAAGAATCATATTTTAAAAAAACACTTGGGAATGCATTTGAAGACTGGTAACCGAAAGAGGTTATTGGTCAAGAGCTGAGATTTGGCTGGATAGCTTTCAAATACAATGGGCTGACTGACCTTGTCTGCTGTTATCTTTCTATGATTCTGTAAGACTAAGAACAATAGCTAAGAGGTCATTTCTCTGGCTTTAATCCTGTACAATGTAGTGTGATTAAATATAACCATTCACAAATCTTCCCTTACTTCACTAAGGGTCAATATTTCATATCAGTTTGAATATCAATGTTTTTAGAGTCTTTTAACAATGCCTGACAACGTATTAATTAAACTGAAATAGCTTGATCTAGAAGGCCCAAGTCCGGAAGTGTGCTATAGTTTTTGAGGTACAGTCTATCCACTTATGGTGCCCAGCAGTTTTACTGATCAAATAGTGTAGTGCACAATTTTAAATGTCGGGGACGTGTTAGTATTTTTATATTCATTTGAACTCACTAAATTGCAGCTGGACTGCTCCATTTAGCGGAAGACTTTAGAACTATGGAAATTTACGACATGGAAGGAAGCAATTCAAATTATTGTATCCGCCCCACTCCCATTCTGACTTCTATATCATTGACCTCTGGCAGTATTTGAATGAAGCTCAATGGAAGCTCTAGGAACAATGCCTCATCTTTTGATAAGGCACCTCACAGTTGTCCCAACACAATGTGCTGATCCGTTTCCAGTCTAATCACTACTTACCTGATGGCAGCTGTTGGTGATGATTTGGCTACTACACCTCACCACATTTAGATTTATATTTTGTTTGTTTATTTACCTCATTGCCATCCCGTTTAGGTCTGTTTTTGTTTTTATCATTTAATCTTGATTGCCTTCCATCTAGCACAGAGCAGAATGTTATGGAGGAAACAAGTGTCTTGGCTGCTGGTTGAAGGTTCAGTAGGAATGCTTACATCATCTCTTTTCAAGAAGGCTCACCACATCTGCATAGATCTGGAATGAACTCAATGGGCTGAACAGCTAAATTTAGCCATGCTAAATTGCTGTGTAGTGTCCAGGGGCGTGTAGGCAATTTGAGTTAGCCATTGTTAATGTGGGATTACATAGATAGGGTGGAGGTGGGATGCTGGGTCTGGGTGGGATGTTGTTTGGAGGGTTGCTGAAGGCTTGATGGGCCAAATGGCCTCTTTTGTACTGTAGGGGTTCTATGATTCTATGAATTATGTAGATTTCATTTAAATGCAGGGAGAATCTTTTCCCTGGCTGGGGAGTCTCAAACCAGGGGAACAGTCTCAGAATACAGGGTAGACCATTTAGGACTGAGGTGAGGAAACATCAAAGGGTAGTGAACCTGTGAAGTTCTCAACCCCAGAAGGCTGTTATGGCCAAGTCAGTGAATATATTCAAGAATGAGATAGATACAGGTTTAGATTTTAAAGGCATCAATGCAAATGGGGAGTAAGCAGGAATATGGTATTGAAACAGAGGATCGTCAATGAAATTAAAAGGAGGAGCAGGCTTGAAGGACTAAGTGGCCTACTCCTGATCCTGGTTTCTATGGTTCTATTCGGCTGGGTGTATGGATTGCGCTGCACAAGGCATTTGCAGTTGTGTGGGAAGGCTACACAGACTTGCCATTGGATTTCTTTCTTGTAGCACTCTCAACTCTGTAACACTCAGCAACTTGAAGTAATCTTTCAGAGCAAAGATCTAACTGGTCATGTGCTCTCCGTCCTACAAAGGGGACAAGCCTAAAGAATTGTAATTGACAAAAACCTCTGGGAAGAAACTGCCCATGACAATGGGAGAGTGAACAGGAGAGAACAACGAAAGATTGGGGAAAGAGAGTAACCACTGCTGTAATTACACAAATATGGCAGTCAATTTGCACACAGCCAGCTCCCAAAAATGCTAATGTTTCAGGCCAGTGCTTCCCAGACATTTTCACTGTCGACACAAATAAGGGCAGGGCTTATACAATTAGAAGTAGGACCTTGGGTGGTGTTGTAGAACAGAGAGACCTGGGGGTTCAGGTACATAATTCTTTGAAGTTTGCGTTACAGGTAGACAGGGTGTTTAAGAAGGTGCTTAGCACGCTTGCCTTCATTCCTCAGTCCTTTGAGTATAGGTTGAGGTTGTCCAGGATGTTGGTGAGGCCTCTTCCGGAGTACTGTGTCCATTTCTGGTCACCCTGTTATAGAAAGGACATTATTAAGCTGAAGAGGGTTCAGAAAAGATTTGCCAGGAATGGAAAGTTTGCTTTATGAAGAGAGGCTGGATAGGCTAGGCCATTTTTCACTGGAGCATAGGAGGTTGAGGTGTGACCTTACAGAAGTTTATAAAATCATGAGGGGCCTAGATGAGGTGAATGGCAGGCTTATTTTCCCTTGGGTGGGGAATTTCAAGCCAAGGGGGCGCATGTTTACAGTGAGAGGAGAAAGATTTAAAAAAGACATGGGGGCAACTTTTTTATACACAGTGTGGTCTGCATATGGAATGAACTGCCAGAAGAAGTGGTAGATGCAGGTACAGTTACAATGTTTAAAAGACAGTTGGATAAGTGCACAAATAAGAAGTGTTTGGAAGGATATGAGCCAAGTGCAGGCAGGTGGAACTAGTTTAGTTTGGGATTATGGTCAGCATGGACTGGTTGGACCAAAGAGTCTGTTTCCATGTTGTATGACTGTATTGTAATAACAATATACCTTGAGTCACTCAGGCACTTAACTGGCCAGCGATGTGGATCAAATCTCCTTCACCATGTGAAAAAAAAGGCCGGCCAATCTGGTGTACTCAGCAGCACCACTGGGCAACAAATGGCTACTGCCAGTACTACCTGAGGCTTTCGACCAGAGAGGGAACCAGGCATAGGTGTGCGATAACTTTGGGGGTTGGGTGGGTGGCACTTGTTGCAGAATGGGGAACAAGTGATAGGGAGGCTGAGGAGCATCAGTAGAAAGGGGAGGAGTTAGCTTTCAGTGGTTCCTCCTTTTCCTTTGGCAGCCTGAACACAAATAATGCTCTGGATTCATAGAATCCCTACAGTGTGGAAACAGGCCCTTTGGCCCAACAAGTCCACACCAACCCTCAAAGCAACCCACCCAGACCTATCCCCCTTTAACCCTCCTAATCTAGGCATCCCTGAACACTACAGGCAATTTAGCATGGCCAACCCACCTAACCTGCACATCTTTGGACTGTGGGAGGAAATCCGAGCACCCGGAGGAAACCCACGCAGACACGGGGAGAATGTGCAAACTCCACACACAGTCGCCCAAGGGTGGAATCAAACCCAGGTCTCTGGCACTTTGAGGCAGCAGTGCTAACCACTGAGCCACCGTGCTGGGTTCAAACACTGCCATGGCAGATGATGGAATCTGAATTCAGTAATTAAGGAGTTAAAACTCTAATTGTGATCATGAAGCCATTGCTGATTGTCAGAAAAGCTCATCCGGTTCAGCAATGACCGTTAGGGAAAGAAATTGCCATCCTAACCTGGTCTGGCCTACATGTGACTCGAGATTCGCAGCAATATGGTTGACTCTTAACTGCCAAGACTGAAGGGATTGAGTTGTAAGGATAGGCTGGGACTTCTTTCACTGGAGCGTAAGAAGTTGAGGGGTGTCCTTAAAGAGGTTTATAAAATCATGAGGGGGCATAGATAAGGTAAATAGCAAAGGCCTTTTCCCTAGGGTGTGTGAGTTCAAAACGAGGGGGCATACTTTTAAGGTGAGAGGAGAAAGATTTAAAAGGGACCTGAGGTGCAACTTTTTCACACAGAGGGTGGTTAGCGTGTGGAATGAACTGCCAGAGGAAGTAGTAGATGCAGGTACAGTTACAACATTTAAGAGACATTTGGATAGGTACATGAAGAAGAAAGGTTCAGAGGGATATGAGCCAAATGCAGGCAAGTGGGACTAGTTGAGTTTGGAAAACAAGGTTGCCATGCATGAGTTGGACTGAAGGATCTGTCTCTGTGCTGTTTGACTCTGACTACGTTTGAGCTATTTTGAGCATATTGTTGGGTCAGTGAAGCATTTAACGAAAAACCAGGACTATGTTTAGTCACTCTAAAATGTAGCCGTGAAACTGTCAAATATTTTTGTCATAAAAATCCAATTTGTTCCCTGATGACTTGTATGTGGTCCTTGCCTGGTCTGGTTTAAATGAAACACAAAACCAATGAAGCTAACTCTTTACCACCATTTTTGTGAAGTGGCAACATAAACATCCAAATTTTATCAAACCAGTTGCTGTGGTTGACTTCATTCAGCTGATCTTGCCAGTGGTAACATTAAATTAACTCCTAAGCTAATGTGTGAAGCTTCATTATACAAGTCCCTTTGCAACTAAACTAAATTGTTGCCACATTGAAACTTCTATTTCCATATTAAGTTGGCAATATGGGAAATCTCTGTTCAGGGACTTGCAAGATTAATGAGAAAGCAAGTGCGAACAGAAAACAGTGACCAATGTATGTACTCTCTTGGAAGACATAATGTCTTTTGTCATTATATTCCAGGACACAAATAGAGAAATTTCTGCAGGGATCATGTGAACCATGACTTTAACCACATTGCATAGACATGGAGGCTGATATTAACTTGAGTGTCTTGATTTGGATACATGGGTTTAAGACTCTTCAATACCACCAGTCTACTCAACCAATTGAAATGATACAAAATGTAGCAAGTAAGGTTGAACTTGAATTTGAATTAGCTTTATTGTTACACATAGTCAAATGAGTACACATGGCGCCATCTTAGGTACAAGGTCCTAGGTACAGATTTTTCAGGACTAAGTCTTAGGAAAAAAATTTAGAAAAATTAAGAGAAAAAAAAAGTCCAGGATTATCTATCCATTAGCATGAGTTTCCTTGAGATAGATGTGCATTGTAAAAACAAGTTTTCTTGGCAAACAGTCACCAAACATATTCTAATACAGTTTGTCCTGACAATCTTCAACTTGGAGGTGTAACAGGAAATGTGCAGGATTGGTCCATCTTACATTTCACTACATTTTTGACAGTGGTCAAAATTCCTTCCAGTGTCACCAAATCATTGGATCATCTTAATTCCTCCATTCAGAAAGATCCCAAATTTCCCTTTTGCCATGTCCAGTTTGTTCTTGAATAGCTTGAGCTTTGTCAGGCAGCAGAGGGGCACAACCGTCGTGTCCTACAAATTATTTTTCCGTTAAGTGAAGTCTTTAGATTGGCACATCATTTTGAAGCATCTGCCGATGAGCCTCTATATTAACTATGACTGTTAAATTGCACTGGGAACATGATTAAAGAGGCTGACTTTTGACAGAAATAAAGTGAAAAAATGTTTCCACCCTCTATGAAAAGACCCCTATCCTGGTAGCACGTGGCATTTATGCATCAATGATGTTGGCCATCAATACGCCCCTAGTTTCTAAGTAATAATGTTCTTCTAGGTTATCTCAGGACAAAATGGCAAAATAAACTAATCTTCTGTCCAGAGATGTAGTAAGGAAGTTCCAGATGTATTATTTGGAACATTGAGATCATCACTCACACAGATTTGGTTGGTCAAATTGCTTGTTCTACACATGCGCACACACACAACAAACTAGAGAAGATTAATTCTGGGAGCAAAAATCTAGAGACATTGTTGTGGGTGTGTAATGGTGAAATCAGGTTCAGTGATATGATAGAGTTTGCCCTTTACACGTTGGATTTATCAGCCACCTTAGAACCCATTGAACCAGCGTGGAAGAAAGTCAGCCTTGATTCCGAGGGACTGCCTATAAAAGTATACTCTTCAAATACAATGTTCAAATATAGATGAATTTATTAAATTGACTTCTTCTTGAAAATGGAAACTGTTCTAGGGAATCATCTTTATTTTTGTAGGGCATAGCTTTACTCTTTGCTTATTCTTTGAGTTATCTACAGGTCAGTTGTTTTTTTGACATGTAGTTCCTCCATGCCTGTTTCAGAAACTGCGTTTTGTTTCTCAGCTTTTTGTTTCATCCCCTGCACAGATTGCTTTGTTGATGTGGAAAATTTGTTACGAGAAGCTCTGTTCACTCATCTTTAGATAAGCTTCTTTACGAGCATGCTCAATTCTCTGTCTTTGAAATGTCTTGACCTGAAGATTTTAGGTTTTGCTTATCATTTTGAAACATCAACCATCTGTGATAAGGAACCTGTTCTTGTTAGAAAAACAACCACTTCATTTTCAGATTATACAGTGCTATTTCCAAGTATTCACAAGCAAAGGTGCTTTCCTGGCACACAGCAGGAAAAGAAACGTCAAAATGAAAGAACTTACTTGTGTTTTTATATAGCACTCTCCACAATCTCAGGATGCCCAGAATTACTTTACAATTAACTATTTCACAGTACTACGTAAATTCCACCAGCAGTATTTCTTTTGCGTTCTCCAGGTTCAATAGGGGGCCATTGAACAAATGTCTTTCAAAGCCAGCTTTGCAACTATTCAGACAAATTCCCACCAAAATCAAAAATGATTGACTGGACACTACGTCTGGATGGCTGAATTGTGCCTTCCCACAAAATTGTGTTTTCTAAACTCTCTAATGGCCAACGTTCCAGCGGATGACAAAGAAAATATTACACAAACATTATGAAGCTTTCCTTGAAAGAGGAAACACAGACATTAATGACCAGCAACAGCTTGCTAACAATTGTTCAAAATGGTGACAACCTGTATATCAAGCTGTTTCACGCTTTGAGCCTAAATACCTGAATGAGGAGGCTGCATGGCAACAGAGAAGGAAGGAAAAGACAGCAAATCCTGCAGTCAGGATCCCGCTACCTTGCGTGAGATCCTGTCACATGCACCCAATAGTCTTCAGGTTGAGAGTTGGGCAGTTCAGTCTTGTGAGGACCCACAGCTGAACTCATGACCCTGAGGAGATGTCACCCTTGAATCCAGAAACAGCAAATGGTAACAACAATTAAAACTTCAGAATTATACGCAGTTTTGTAATGTAGAGAAATCCAGCACTAAGATCTCCTAAGCAGCAATGACATAATGAGATGATCATTTCCCATTTAGTCATGAGAGATTGCATTAGTCAGGATACCATGAAAACTCATTTTCAAATAGTGCCATGGTTATTTTAACACCCTTTGAGGGAGCAGACAGGGTCTCGCTTCCGTATCTCATCTGAAAACTGGAATGTAATACAGTGCATTGCCCTCTCAACGGAGATCATGGTTTCAAGTTTCTTGAGTGTGACTTAAACGCATAAACATTTGACAGACAACTTAAGTTGGAATTTATTCTATTTTGGAAAATTAATTCTGACAAAAATGAACTATTATGTCAGTATAGTTCGAGTGAAGGAATTTGAGTTTCCTTTGAAATAATATCAAAAATGTCAGAAACAGCAATTTAGCATCTTCTTAAGGAAATATTACACATCTGGAGTATGCCTGTAGATGGAACTAAAGACCATTCAATTCTTAAGAAAAACATTGTAATGTCTGTGCTGTCACAAAGAATCCCCCTGCTGGTTGTGATCTTGGTTTCTACCCTGCCTTTTCCCTAGCAATCATTACCATCTCTCCCGTCCTGTGCTCGTTTCTTTACGCAAATATTTCTAATGCATGCATCTCATCTTCTCTATCCAAAATTTTCTCGCTTCCTCTTCAGTTTTCTTTTTATGACTCAGCTGCATTTTTATCTTTCTCACATACTTGGTGGTCTTAGCCCTGTAGTCAGAAAGGCATTGAGACTACCTAAATGTCAGCACTCCCTTACTTGCTGCTCTATATGAAGTTTAATATATGTAATATAATGTAGACACCCAAAAGTGAATTTGAGCATGTTTATAGGAAAGACTATTAGAGATTAAAGCCACAGGAATCTATGATAAACCTTAAGAATGGATAAGAAATTTGCTGATGAGTAGAAGGTAATGCATACACATGAGTGAAAATATGTCAAGATATTTGCAAGTAAAGAGCAGATTCTAGTTGGCTAGTTTCAGGGTTTTAGGGCAAACCTTAAGAAGTTAAAAAGCAAAAACTCTGGGTTCTCCCCCTCAATCTTACTTTGGATGAGGACAAAAGTCTGAAGGGTGATGAGCAAGGCCAGTCAGTTGCTACCTTTATCAGCTAACTTCACACATCTGAGGACACCTGGCTTTGCAAGGGAAGCAATCAAAGAGAATTCCTTCTAGATTCTACCTCAATGAAACTTTCAAGTGAGGCTGCTACTGTTGAGTTGTCTCTTTCAATGGAAGTGCGTCTGTATCTCCTTTTCACTAGTCATGATCTGACTCTTGCTGTGCCTGGTGCTGTGGTGACTGCCTAGTATCCTTTACGTCCTCCACAGCTTGAGTCATTTCAACCGGGTGTGGTAGATGTGGGGGAAAGCAGTCTCATTCGGATCTACTGCAAATAAGCTCCAACATCTAGCTCAACATGGTTACTTGCATGAGTTATAAATGCACTGAAGGTAACTAAGCATGACCTGGAGGCTCCTCTCATCCATCTTCCACCATGTTAAATTTGGGCAAGATTGGAGACTGGGGTCTCTAATGCAGCAACCTGAACATTAAAAAAGCTCTCATTCCATGTGCCTTAACATACTGTTATGTGACCCTTTTCTGCTGGCAGGTAAAAGCTGAGGTGAAGAGGTTTTGTACATTTTCAAAGATTACAATGATTCTCAAATATCTGTGGTGCATCCCAGCACCATGTGTGAACCAGTGAATAACGTACAGTTAGTTGGAGATAACAAGGTGTGGGGCTGGATGAACACAGCAGGCCAAGCAGCATCCTAGGAGCAGGAAAGCTTGACGTTTTGGGCCTAGACCTCTCTGATGCAGTTAGTTGGAGGTTTGTTTTGAACACAGAACGTTATGTATGGATGTTAGTGTGGCAGTAATTCCAGATCTTGATGGCAATTTACCAATTTTATGAACAAGATATAGAAAGAATACTGACATAAGGGATTTCCAGAACTAAGACTTTGTCTTAGCCAACATCAGTAAACAGGCGATCTGGAAATTATTGCACTACTTTTTGAGGAAACTTTTGTGTGTAAATTGGCTGAGCCTCTGGTCCATGTAGTCTAACCCACGTATTGTGACATTGTATATCGTTATTTGTACACTCTCCATCTCAATCCAAAAAGAAAAACAAGTAAATTCCTGGGAGAGGTGAAGAAACAGATCAAATTCACTGCCTAAATCAGGGAAAAAAGTCTAAAAAATTTTCCTCAAACCACGCACCACCTTGCCTCTCCTTAGACAATCAAAACTCATCTGCTAGATCACTCTGGCTCTATCTTTTGTAAATTATAATCTCTGCCTCAGCTAGAAACAGATCCAGATATTTATTGAAAACAAATCATCTAATCCGAATTCTATATCACAATGATGACTACTCTACAAAATGTACTTAACTGTCTATAAACCATTTTGGGATATCTGAAGGCAGTGAGAAGCTTTGCATAATCTTTAAAAAAAAAAGGACTGCAGATACTGGAAATCAAAAATAAAACAGAAATTGCTGGGAAAATTCAGACGATTTGGCAGCATCTGTGGAGAGAAAGCAGACTCAATGTTTCAGGTCCAATGACTCTTCTTCTGAACTGACTGTAACTAAGAAAAGGTTGGTATATATATATTGAAGATGGGGTGGGGGAAGGGGGAAGAGGAAAATATAGGTGGAGATGGAGCCCAGAGAAAGAGAACAACAGTTAGACAGACAAAGGAATGGGTAAAGGTCAGCCTTGGGGGAATTAAGAACTGCTAATTGGGACCATTAGTAGCTGACAATGGGATGGCTATGATAACAGCCCATGTGATGGCAAGACCAGTGTGTGGAGGTTGGGGTTACGAACATGGGAGAAGGTGCTAAGGCCCTAAAATTATGGAAGTTAATATTGAGTCCTGAAGGCTGCAGAGTCCCCAAGCAGAAGATGAGATGCTGCTCTTCCAGCTTGCACTGGGCTTCTGCAGCAAGCCTGAGACGGAGATTTTTGCGAGGGAACACAGTGGTATGTTGAAGTGAGATAACCAGGTGTAGAGCTGGATAAACACAGCAGGCCAAGCAGCATCAGAGGAGCAGGAAGGCTGACGTTTCGGGCCTAGACCCTTCTTCAGAAATGGGGGAGGGGAAGGGGGTTCTGAAATAAATAGGGAGAGAGGGGGAGGCAGATAGAAGATGGCTAGAGGAGAAGATAGCTGGAGAGGAGACAGGTCAAAGAGGCAAGGGTGGAGCCAGTAAAGGTGAGTGTAGGTGGGGAGTTAGGGAGGAGATAGGTCAGTGCAGGGAGGATGGACAGGTCAAGGGGGCGGGATGAGGTTGGTAGGTAGGAGATGGGGGTGGGGCTTGAGGTGGGAAGAAGGGGATAGGTGGGAGGAAGGACAGGTTAGGGAGGTGGGGACGAGCTGGGCTGGTTTTGGGATGCAGTTGGGGGAGGGGAGATTTTGAAGCTTGTGAAGTCCAAATTGATACCATTGGGCTGCAGGGTTCCCAAGCAGAATGAGTTGCTGTCCCTGCAACCTTCGGGTGGCATCGTTGTGGCATTGCAGAAGGCCCAGGATGGACATGTCGTCTGAGGAATGGGAGGGGGAGTTGAAATGGTTTGCGACTGGGAGGTGGAAGCTCAGGGTCATTTTTGTTGACAAAACATAGATGTTGTGCCAACCGTCGCCCAGTCTGCGTTTCATCTGCCCAATTGTAGAGGACCACTTGTGAGCAGTGAATACGGTAGACTAGGTTGGGTGAAGTGCAGGCAAATCACTGTTTCACCTGGAAGGTGTGTCTGGGGCCTTGGATACTGAGGAGGGAGGAAGTAAATGGGCAGGTTTTGCTTTCTCTCCACAGATCCTGCCAGACCTGCTGAGTTTTCCCAGCAATTTCGGTTTTTGTTTCTACATAATTCAAATTTTCCTATTCTTTCTTTTCATTGAGTCTTTAGTAGAACCTGTCAGCTAAGTGGTTGAGGGCAATCATCAGATGCCATCTGCCTGGACTTTCAGAAAGCCTTTGATAAGGAAACATATAATAGAATCTAATGGAATTAGTGGTAATCTGCTGCAGTGGATTTTGAGTAGGCTCAATGGGTAGGGGCAGAAACAACAACAATAAGTTGCTTTTCTACAGAGCCTTTAAAGAATAAAAATCTCAGGCATTTCACAGGCATATAAATCGTACAAATATTGACTCCAACTTAAAAGACCCTAGGATGAAGAGGTTGGTGAGGAAGAACAGGAGCACTTATAAAGTCATTTGAACAGTTTTATTAGTGCGGGCAGGAGAAGTAAGTATACTGTTCGAAGACTTTTAATGATATGCTGGTCACTTGCTGTCTTATGCACTGCTCATTTTCACCCCCAGAATGGCTTACTTTGGCCTCTGCCCCTTCCTGACATACTTTCTGGCAGTAACAATATTGAGCTACATGATATTGATCTGCCTGTAGTCAGCCAGTTGGTTATTTATATCCATTTTTATATGAATAGTCTGTTAGCCGAATGCAAATGAGGCTAGAAGTAATCCACAATTGAGTGTTGTAGACAAGAGAAGGTCCAACAAAATGTGCTGAGGGTTGCATTAAAACTTAGATAACTGTGCCAAAGTTTCAATATAGACTGACCATTGTCTAGGGCCTTTCTGCTACAGTATACTGAGGGTTTGCAGACTATATAAAAACACTTGGGCCATATGTGCCAGAGAATGTTTCACATGAAATATAATTTTACACTGACACTATATCCTGTAATGGCAAGGGTAGTGAATGCATTTCATTTACTGTATTGAACAACACTGCTCAGTATAGGACTATATGTAATGGCAAATTTGAGCTGTTACAATTTGCAAAGGTACAATATGTATGAACAAAGGATACTTTTGGAAGATTACGTTTTTAGACAAATAATCTGTTTTATTGGCAAAAGAAGACAATGTTGTGGAAGCTTGTGAACTTGCATTGATCTGGCAGAATTGCAAGAATACTAAATCTCAAGTGAACAATTATTTATACTAATTGAGAAGTGGGTGCTGATTGGTTGGCAAGTGTATTCTGGTTGGTAGAGCCATTGTCATGGAGAATGTAAGTGGGAACAGTGAACTGCCAAATCCTTTGCTTCAATTCAAAGCAGGTGAGCTTATTCTAATTGGTCAAAGCATTGCCATGGGTAATGCACCAGGGAATGGCTGTTCCCCAAAGTTTTTGTTTGTTCGAAAAAGGCATAATGCATGGACACTTTTTTTTTTCCTGTTTGCAAAGAACATGGTCATGTGTAGTGTGCAGGTCTATCATGTGTAAGTGAAACAAAATGAGAGCCTGATTTGTAATCCTGAACTGGTTATTAGTATAAATCTTAGCACAAACTGGATTGTTTAGCAAGTGTTGTCCAACTGTGGAATCTTATTTAATGTTGGAGCCAGTGTTCTGAGTTTTGCAAGCATGGGCTGTGTTGAGTACAGTCATCTGTTGCCTGTTGTGAATGGCCAAAGGAACAAGATGATTGATATGATCTAATCATTAGGATGCATGGCCTACATCCCAGCATTGTACTGGCACATTACTCATTTATATTGTTGGCTGGAGGTCTTTTTGGATTGACAGTATCACCACGAGTGGAGAATACCACTTGTGCTGCTATTGCATGGCTTGATCTGTTGTTAAAATGTTTGAGACACCTTACTCTTAGAGGGTAATTTGACTTAGATTGGGCATTTTTAGGAGTGAATGTTGCGCCCTCAGGCCTATTCCTGAGTTTGCACGATGAATAGCAAGCAGTGATCTTATCAGAGTAACCACTGTCCCAAAGGATAGCTTTGCTGCACCTTATCTTGGCATCAATTTTGCATTGTAAGCAAATGGTTTGGGCCTAATTTATGAAGTTGTTGATAAAGCCAATGTTATAATTTGTGGAACTGTAGGAATCCCAATGCATGTACTGATGAGTGAAAAAAGGCATATATAGACAATAACTGAAAATACTTTAACAGATTTTTCAATGAGCATTTTGAGAAAAAGGAGTTCAGTTGACTGCTACATTTTAAAGGTGAATTTTAGCACAAGATGGAGCTAATAAGGTGGGTAAGGAAGTTCTTGTATAATTTTGCAGATTGAAATGTAACAAATGTATCATTTATGCATTGGAACTATGCAAGGGGTAGGGGGTTAGGGCTCATTCCATTGTAATACATTTCTCATGGAAACTGATGAAGATGCTAGTGAGAGTTGGTCTAGAGGGCCATGACAACGCCATCTACTTAGGCACACATGCTATCATTAAAGATGAACTCAGGTCCACAAGTTGCAAAGTTTATCAGTTCAGTAGTTCAATGAGTACAGATTTAGGCAATGGTGGTGGGTCTAGCCACTGACATAGTGATGCTGTGCAAATGTCTATTGCTTCCTTGAGTGGAACATTAGTGAAAAGGTTAACAATGTCAAATAAGCACATGAACATGATATTGCTATTGATAGGCAAGGCACAGCACAGGTATACCTCGCTTCAATCTACAATTAAGAAGGCAGTTACGTTTTCTTGAGTGAAAGGAAGTAACAATCTAATGACCAAACCTGAGAAAAATATTAAAGAAACAAAATCAAACAGAAACACAGGTACAAAATTTGAAAGGGGATAGGGTCCAGTATAAAAGGGAATGTAAAAGAATATGTAATTTAAAGTCCTCAGGATGTCTCTGAATTATTAGGTTTTAACCTGTCACCACAGTTGGTTAGGGATGTCCTGAATCAATGGCAGCCATGAATGTTGAGATAGCTTTCAGTTTTCGCTGATCAGAGTTTCACACCAGTTTGCATAATCATCTGGAGCTTTGTCCTTTGACAGGTCAAGAGGGAGCAAGGAAAGAGAGTAACTTCTCCAGTTCCAGATCCATCTTCCTGCACTGTCAAAAAAAATTCCCTGAAATACAGGGATAACAAGATATAAAGCTGGATGAACACAGCAGGCCAAGCAGCATCAGAGGAGCAGGAAGGCTGATGTTTCGGGCCTAGACCCTTCTTACAGTTGGTTTATGTATTCCAATGCCCGAGTTCCTTGTTTTTAAGCTGGATAATCGTAGACAATTTTTAACATCTCCAACATGCAAACTTTCCAAGGAGATGGAAATGAACTGGGATATACCAATCTGGTTTACTGTTTTCAGTTTCTAGAATGACATATCAATTTCAGTTCAGGCTGGTTCTTGTTTATTGCTGATTTCATGAAGTTTGACTCATTGATCAGGAAATCATAGTGGCTATTTTTAAGTCAGCTTTTTTTCCTCTTTGTTCCATTTCAGTCCAGGAAAGTCCCAGGCATTAAAATCAGATCATGGAAGTCAGAAATTGTTAGTTGGTATTGAACCATTGTCATGACAGTGGAAAACCTGCTCTGAACTGATTGGAATCATAGAGTTATAGAGATATACAGCACAGAAACAGACCCTTTGGTCTAACTGGTCCATGCCAACCAGATATCCTAAATAAATCTAGTCTCATTTGCCAACATTTGGCCCATATCCCTCTAAATCCTTCCTATTCGTATACCCGTACATATGCTTTTTACATGTTATAATTGTACTAGCCTCCACCACTTCCTCTGGCAGCTCATTACATCAAGGCACAACCCTCTGTGAAAAAGTTGCCCCTTGGGTCCCTTTTAAATCTTTCCCCTCTCATTTTAAACCTATGACCTCTAGCTTTGGAGTGCCCCACCCAGGGGAAAAGGCCTTGTCTATTTATCCTATCCATGCCTCTCATGGTTTTATACAGATGTCAATAAAACATATAATGAGAAAAGAATCCACTCTACTCACTATTGTAGATTTTTTTTAAAAAAAAGTAAGGTTACACTTTTAAAAAGTCATTTAGCTGCTCCCCTGCAGTGAGCTCTCCCACACAGGTTTCCCAAGGTCAGTTGTGAGTTTCACTGTTTGTTAATTTTTTCTTAGACGAACTCTGATGCCCAGGGATACTTGAAATCAAACAGCAGAATAGTCAGCTGTGTAGATTCACTGCTGGGTCAGACAGCACTGCAGGTTTATTTCTCCATTTGATTCACTGCCTATGTGGTCACTACCTTTGTCTTCCTCCTTTTTAAAGTGCCATTGGTTTGTTTTTTTTAACCGAAGTTCCAAAGCAATGCAACAGCTTATAAAAATTAATTACTGCTCCTAGAATTTGAGGAAATCATCTCCAATACTGAAAATACCTCAAAAGAGCAGCTCTTACAGCCACAACGTTTTCCTGTCCTCTGCCTTGAATTACCCAGAATCCTTTTTGCAGTAATTGCCTCAACCACTTGGCCAATTTGTAATTTGCAGAACCAGTCACATATAAGCTAGGGCGTATAAGACATCACTTTTGAGTGTCTTGGGAAGCCCATACATACATGAATACAGTGAACATAAGGATGAATCCCATCATTTACTGCATCTTCAGCAGTACTCCAGTTCTGTGCTACCAACCAACAATCAATTCTATTTAAAATAGAAAAGGACTAGTAATGTAGACACTACTCAGTTTCATAAACAAATGCAGCTCATATTGGTTATTTAGGTGCGAGACAGTTGGTGAGAAACGAGAAACCTCTGGCCCTCCACCTCTTCTGAGCATGACTGTGTTGTTGTTTTTAGCAGCAAGGTGTTTAAAATTATCATAACTGCACATATTTTCTCTTCCAAAGCTAACTAAAACTTCTTCCAGCGTGAAAAATTTCATTTTCTGGTTTGCACAAAGGTTGACTTAATTTCCAATCTGTCCAGTTACTAACATGAACATACTAAAGCATTATAAGCTTAGCATTTCCTGCACTCTATCTTTTTTCTCACTTTCCTCTGTTGAAGGTAGCGACTCATGCTTGTGTCATGGTCAGAACAGGCAAGAGGATGTTGCATGTTTTAATTGAAAACAAAAGTTGGCTGACAGCACATCAGGTGATTCTGGCAATATCAACTGCAGACAACACCTGAAACTCAAAACAAAATGCACATTAAAACTTTTAAGCCCTTTTGTTGATGAACTGTAAGCAAGTTAAGACATTTCTGAATCAGCCAACTTGTTCTCCTGGGCCAGAGACTCTTCAAAACTCGATGTCCTTTCATTAAAGAACATCAAAGGATTATTCGTATTGGCTGAGAAGAGGACCCTGGCTGTGTCTCAAAGGGTGAAAGACCATCATAAAGAATGTGCATTGGCCCAACACATGATCCGTTTTGGAAGAAGGGCTTTGGACTTGAAAGAGGATTACATTATTAAGCCAGTCTGTTTGTGACCTGCCTTTAACAATAATGGCAGAATATCCTATGAATACAACCTTAAGGTGATACAGAGAGCAGAAAGAAAGCTGACAACATTGTTAAGCGACAGGAAGCAGCTGACTGCTTAAAAGTGGTGCTGCAGAATGTAAAATAAAGTCCCCTATACAGTTAAAAAGTCTATCCTGTTTTGAAGTTGATTGCTCTTCTTTGCAATATCACTTTCCTTCTTTCCAACAACCACCCAATCTTCCTTCCACTCTCCTGCAGCATTCTGATTCCCCACCCACTCCCTGGCCTTCCTGACACTCCCAGATAACAAGGAGGCCTCCTACACTGTTCATTCCCTCACCCAGTGACAGTCTTTGTCCCACTTTTGCCAAGACCCCAACCCCAGTCTTGCTTCCCCAGCCCCTCATCAGCAACGCATGTGCATGGAATATGGTGACATTATCGGCACATGTGCAGCCATTCCTGTGACCTGTATCACCACAGCCAGTTGACAAATTATGTATATTCACTCTGAAAAGTGAAACATCACGAGAAATCTCAGCTGATAAGTCAAAAAAAAAATCTCTACCTATCAGTTCCATCAACAAATTCACCTGATGGCTGACCTCCTGAGAATTCAACCACAAGAAATCTCAGGGCTTATTGAAAAAGCTTCAGTTTTATCAAACCTGCACTCCAGCTGAAGAATCAATTGAGCTTAAAAAAAACTACAGGGTGACTGCAAAGGAGTCTGAACTCATTATAACATATGATTGTAATCTTTCTTTTCATTTGAACAAGATCTTTGTGTATGTGATAATTTGTGTGAGATGCCTCAAATAAAAAAAAGTTCTAGTACAAAAGAAGGTTATCTAGGATTACAAAGAGATCTTGATCAATGGAGTCAATGGGCTGAGGAGTGGCAGAGGGAGTTTAATTTGGATAAATGTAAGATATTGCATTTTTGTAAAACAAACAAGGGCAAGACTTATACTAGGGCCCTGGGTAGCGTCGTAGAACAGAGAGATCTAGGGGTCCAGGTACATAATTCTTTGAAATATACGTCACAGGTAGACAGGGTAGTTAAGAAGGCACTTAGCATGCTTGCTTTCATTGTGCAGACCTTTGAGTATGGGAGTTGGGACATCATGTTGAAGTTGTAAAGGACATTGGTGAGGCCTCTACTGTGGTACTGTGTCCAGTTCTGGTAGCCCTGTTATAGGAAGGAGATTGTTTAACTGGAAAAAGTTCAGAAAATATTTACCAGGATATTGCTGAGAACAGAGGTTTTGTGTTATAAAAATAGGTTTGATAGGCTGGGATATTTTTTGCTGGAGCATAGGAGGTTGAGGGGTGACTTTATAGAGGTTTTTAAAATCATGACGGGCATAGATAAGGTGAATAGCAAAAGTCTTTACCTTAAGGCGGGGGATTTCAAAATTAGAGGGTATATTTTTAAAGTGAGAGGAGAAAGATTTAAAAAGGATATGGGAAGCAACTGTTTTACACAGTGTCCAGTGTGTGGAATGAACTGCCAGAGGAAGTGATGGACACAGGTGCAGTTACAACATTTAAAAGACATTTAGATAAGAACATGAATTGGGAAGGTTTGGAGAGATATGGGCCAAATGCAGGCAAGTGGGACTAATTTAATTTGGGAACATGGTTGGCATAGACTGCTTCGACCAAAGGGTCTGTTTTCATGCTATATGACTGTATACTTTGATGACATGTGTGTGATAATAAATAATCTGCTTTATTTTTAAATTCACAAGCCCATTGAAGTGTTTTCAGTTGGGACAAATCACCATGACGCTAAGAAATTACACACACTTCACACATAAATACCTAATGATCATGGACAATAATGAAGCAAATAATTTCTGTGCATGACATCAGGTTTAGCTCTGTGGATGCTGGTAAATCTCCGGTGCAATAGCTCAATGGTTGTAATTGTCCTGAACTGTATATCATAGAGCAATCCAATTTTCATTCAATATCTGTGTCTTTTCATTGGTGCCTTTGGATAGTGATTAGGAAATGAAACCTTGATGGTTTTACTTTGTCCTTATCCAGACAGCAACAGTAGCATCCCACTTTGATCTAGCGGAGATCAATTAGCTCAGTTTAAAATAAAGATGGTCTTTTTCATTATTTTTAAGCCAGAATTGCTAATATGGAATTGTGATTAGTGTGCTTTCTCCATCTGATGTCCAAATATGACATTTATACATATAAGATATGCAGGAATGCTCAAATGAACGAGTTATCGTCTTGACTGAAATCAGTGTCATAGTTTTGTAGTTCACGCTTACCCCTTCTGATTTTTCAAGAAAATTTTAGCCAGTGGGAAAAAGCAACTTGGATGTATTCTGTTTGTGTCCCTGATTCCAATTGTTTTCCCTTGGTGGGTAGGATGGGGGGCATTGATAGTGGAGTATGTATCCTCTCCCATTTGTTCCTGTTAAAGACTTGCAAATTAAGGAAACTCGGGTTTCTCATCACTTGCACTCTACAAATGATGAATGCTGGGGCTACTTATTATTATGTGATCAACGAGGGTACCCTAAAGTTGATTTTGCAGTGTCTGTCTGTTCACAGGGCCCACTTGTGTGCCTTAAAAGAAAAATTTCCCTAAATCAGGCATCATTTTAATCCTGTGGAAAGACCCAGAGTAATGCCACTATTTTTTTTCATTTGTGGGATGTGGACGTTGCTGGCTGGGCCGGCATTTCTTGCCCATCCCTAGTTCCCCTTGAGAAGGTGGTGGTGAGCTGCTTTCTTGAACTGCTGCAGACAACTTGCTGTAGGTTAGCCCACAATACCATTAAGGAGGGAATTCCAGGATGTTGACCCAGCCACAGTGATAAATTTCCAAGTCAGGATAGTGAGTGGCTTGGAGGGAACTTGGAAGTGGTGGTGTTCCTATTGCCATAGGGGGAGGCAATGGCCTAGTGGTGCTATCACTAGAATGTTAATCCAGAGACCCAGTTAATGTTCTGGGGACCTGGGTTCAAATCCTGCCACGGCAGAAGGTGGAAATTGAATTTAATAAATATCTGGAATTAAGAATCTAAAGATGACCCTGAATCCATTGTCGATTGTTGGAATAACCCATCTGGTTCACTAATGTCCTTTAGGGAAGGAAACTGCCATCCTTACCTGGTCTGGCCTACTTGTGACTCCAGACCCATAGCAATGTGGTTGACTCTTAACTGCCCTCTGGGCAATTAGGGATATGCAATAAATGCTGCCTAGCCAGCGATACCCTCATCCTGTGAATAAGTAAAAAAAGTATAGATCCCTAACATTGGTTCAATCCTGAGAATACACCAGGAAGCGTGGCTCAGTTATATGAATGGCACTGCCCCAAAGACCAGCAATGGACTCCAGGGTGAACCAACGTTCACAGGTGTGCCTAAATAGGGTGGCATGGCAGCAAGAATAGACCCACATATCTCTGGATTGCATCACGTCACTGGACTATCAGTGACTGTTTTGTACCCTCTAATATAACGAGTCACTCAGACATTATTTCTGAAATCAAATTTAATAAAACAGAGATCCTGAGAGGATTTCAAAACAATACCTAATTTGCTTCTCCCTCCATTCCAATATAGACTGAAGCAAAAATGAATAAAATGACATTCTTAAATAATCACTTGTGACTTTTATTTGAAATAGATGAAAACAGTGAACACCCGCAATCTAATTTACAGCAATAATTAATGAAATAGATTGAGTGAAAAAATTGGTGTACAGGAAAGTTTCAAACTGCAGTTGATTTTTACATATGATTGACTTCTGATACCTGATACTTTTCCATATGACTCACATTGGCTAATCTGCCTTTCTAACTTCAAGAGAATTTCAAGGTTGGATTAAGATTATTACAAATCCTTAAGGATTAGCTTTATATTGATATTTCTGGTCAGATGAATACTGAATATTAAGCAGGATCCAGGTTCTTCCTCATTCTGTAAAACTGTTCATATTATGATTATGTTTCTCAGAGAGATTGTTCCTATGGAATGTTTGGTGTCCAGATATACTAACTGGCGGTGTAACTATGCAAAAATTTGAGAATTTTAAGATCATAAATAGCACAGAATAAGGTCATTTGACCTCCCATGCCTGTGTCAGCTCTTTGAAAGAGATATCTACACCAAGTCCCTCTCCCCTACTCTTTCCCCTTTGCCCTGTAATTTTCTCAAGTGGTTATCCAATTCCCTTATCGAATCTCATTGAATTCCATCACCCCTTTATTCAGGGCATTCCATAATAAGGTTCACTGAGCAAATCTCAGCATGCATAACTATCAAAAAACTGGATGCATTCGTCTGATTGGAAATTCAGTTGTGAAGGACATTTTATGCTAATCAATATTTGCAATTTTTAAAAATTGTTAGCAGATCTAGTTTGTAACAAGAAAAAGATATTGTTTTGAAAATGGTGCTCCTGTACAATGCCTGAAATATAAGTACAAACAATAGAATAAATAATTACATAATCATGAGGTTCCACTGCTGTCTGCAGCTGGGCAGCAGAATTATGATGGGAATGTTATGATTAGTTTTTAAAAATCAGTTCTGTCAGAACCTGTGGAGGTCCAACTGGAGCAAAGGCTGGGAACTTTGTAGTGAGTAACTAATCTCCAGAGTATCCAGAGTCTTTCCATCATCTACAAGGTACAAGGCAGGAGGGTGACAGAATATCTCTACTTGTCTGGATGAGTGTGGCTACAACAACATTCAGGAAGAGTGACACCATCCAGCACAAAGCAGATCACTTGACTGGCACCCCAAAAGCTACTTTAAGCATTCACTCCTCACATTATGCACTGACACTGCAGTGTGTACCATCAATGAGGTGCAGCTCTTCCACCTTGAACAGGGGTAGAATAAAGACACATGGAGCAATGCCTCCTGCATGTACTCCTTACAACATAGTGAATTTGAATGATATCACCGTTCCTCCACAGTCACTATGTGAAAAATTCGAAACTCTCTTCCTAACAGCTCTGTTTACGTATCTATGTCACATGAACTGGAACAGTTCAAGAAGGTAGCTCATCACCAAAAAATAATTAAGGATGGGCCACAAATCCTGCCCTCATTGGATGCTCACATCCAATCGATGTGCATAAAAGAAAATTTGAATGTTATTTGAAACCACAAGTTGACTAACTGTACATCAGATTGACTAAGCCTTTTCAACCAAGACTTTAATTTTCACTTATTTTAGTTTTGCAGTTATTAGTTGTGATGGGGTTCAAGATGCCTGATAGTGCAATTACTTATTGTGCAAATATCTTACAATAGTTATTATCTGGGTGCAGCAAGCTAAAGTGGAAATCACAGTGTATGAGAAGACTTGATCATTTTATATAACTATATTTGTTAAAGATGGTTAGTACGGAACGACAGTAGTGAGCATTTACCCTATTGACCTTTGGTATTGGCACAGGTTCAAAGTATTATGATGGCCCAACCAAAGATTTACTTGATTTTATGCTATACTTTAATGAACAAGCCTGAAGATTTGGAAAGAAACGTGCTCTTTTTATGAATGCATGTACATTCATTTGGCACATTTAGTTAAATGAATACTGGCAATCACACATGTATTTTGTTTACATTGGAGTCCATAGAGTGAATGCTGTTAGGTCAATTGCCTGTAGGATGCATCACAACAGCATTTGCCACTAGCCAATATACATATGCACAGAATTCACAGCAAATTTTGTCAACAGCTATCAGCACTGGGAATGTTGCCTGATCTTATCCTATCTTTCTGGGGGCTTTCATCATACTTTGAATATAGTCCCAACTGAGGTCAGTTAACCTAGCCTGTGGTTTTGAAAATTGAGATCTGTATGGATAAGTACCTCACAGGATGATGAGTTAACCTAGGGAAAGATTGGAAATTCTTCAGAACTACTTCTTAATAGATTATTGCATTCTTATTGCATGGTGGTTACATTTCACCACTCACAATACATCCAGTCAATTGCTGTTTCATAGAATAGAAGTGTCTGAATAAAGCTTTAGGCAGTTTAATCAAATTCAATCTGCCTGTAATATGTTATATAACTTGACATTGTATAACTATAAGTTCTGTCGTTCTCGTGCACGAGAAAGTGGCAGTCTATTATTTGGAGTATAAGCTGCATTCATCAACGGACACTTGTATTGGTTTCATTTTCTTATTCAACACCCTTCTTCCAGTAGAATCTGTAGCCCCCCTACTGCTTGAAACACTGAGTTAGGAGTAGCAAATGCAAAATACTGGCAGCAAAGCCAGTCTTCCAGTTTTACTGGCTTCTCATCATTTAGAAACCTTTCCCCATAATTCAGCATCAGCAAAATACGTTTCATGTCCAACCAGTTTTTCAGCAACTGAGGTGGATCTTTGAATCCAGTGTTCAGACTGAACACATTCTGGTCTGGGCCCCAAAGTAAGGCCTGTAAGATGTGTTTTGCTTGGCTGATATGTATTCTTTTATTAGGATCTGCACATAAGAGTAAGTGGGCAAGATGTTGAAGCCTTTCAGAATAAATAGATAACAGGCGAATCTGAGGCAGGTCTCCTGTACTGTATTCTTCATAATGCTTTTGGCTTGAAATGCTCTCAATAGGGTTTGACAAGTGTAGCACCTCATAGATCAAAATGCCCAATTGAAACTCATCAACCTTCTTGTACTGGGATGCAGACATCATTTCAGGTGCTAATCGGACCTGATCCGGGTGCAGTTTTTGATCAATTGCTGTACTCTTTTGTTTAGCTTTAGAGAAGTTGCTGATAATAAGTCTTGGCAGCTGAGGATTAGTACTGTGTTCTTTGCCTCTTGGCTCAGCCACCTTAACCAGCAGGAGGTTTTCCAGACGGAGGTCACAATGTGTAACGTTATGATTTTTCAAGTGTTCCAACCCTAGACACAACTGCAGAAGGAGAAGACATATTTGACGTTCATAGACATCTGCCTGGGACTCATGGAGAGCCACTGAATCTTTTACAAAATCTGCCATGGTTTGATAGGGAACCTCCTGTGTAATGATCACAGCTTGAGACCTTTGTGTTATATTGTTGTCTGGTTGGGTTTCAGAGGTTTCTGCCTCAGCGTCTGGCCCAGACTCGTTCTTTTCTACTTCCAAATCACCAGAGCTCAAGGCCGCATCTCCAGAAGGCAAGAGGTTTGTTGGAATCATGGCAACAAAATGGCCACACACCCTTTGTACATTGAAATGGAAAGGGAGGCTTTCCTGTACGGAGAGGCCACAAGGCTGCATCTGCAGGGCTTCTTGGTTCAGAGTTTTGATGATCTGCATTTGGTAAAAGTAAAAAAAATGTGTAATTAAAAAAGTATATCTTTTATAATGTTATTGCTTATGTTACTCTCAGTATGAAATTAAATTTATTTCTATGGGCCCACGAAGACAAAGATATCACTGAGGTAAGAAATGCCACTTTGGAATAGTGACTAAAACTAAATAGATAAGTAAAATGTGAATGTAATACACTTAGCTGTTGCTGAAACATTAAAGACATGACAGTAAAACCGTCTTTTCATTTTGATCAATAATAAGACATGAAACTAATGACTGAATGAACTAATTTAATTCCAGCTCTTTGTAAATTTTTGGGGTGAAGGCTGTGAAACCTGCACATCTATAATTGCAGACAACTGAATTCCTTGTTACAGATATTGACAGAGAAACTGGGTGGTGGACAGTACGCCTGTGAACCTATTGCCCAGAAGGACAAAATAGAGTAAAAACAAACACTAATGCATGGAATGCTGGAACATTATTCTGAGGTACAGAAAACAAGTTGGACTACGAAGTGTCATTCGCAAGTTTTACTTATTTTTCCTTCTGAGTGCTATAATTTTATGGAGATGACTGGTTCTCGGTCACAGGCTGAAGGGCCAGTTAGAAACCCTCTGGCCACCAGTATTGGCTACCAGGTACGTGGTGACTGCTGCTAGGATGACACCCACTGGACACCTAGGTTTGCAAAATGACCCAGGCCAGAGGTAAGTGGTAGTGGGGGTCTTTTCAGAAGAGTAGAATGGAAGACACTGGGGAGGACAATGTAATGGATTGGCATCATGGGCAGAGGATCACTTGTAGTAGCAGACAGAAAGAAAATGCATTGATAGCAGTGAAGTCTGGAAGGCTCTCTGTCTCTTTCTCTCCCTGTTTCCTTTGCATCATCCTGAAATTCGGCACCAATCATGAAACAAATCAGAGAATATTAATTCACCGAGAACTCAAAAGTTTCAGCAAGTCTCGCTACGGCTGAAGATATCAACTAAACATCCAAAGTCCTGGGTTCAATTGTAACATCTCAAGACCTCAAGAACTTTTAAAAATGCATATTTTTATCTTCTTATTTTACAAGACATGCCTGTTTTTAAAACAATTTGTGTGTTTTAAAATTGTGTCTTCGTTTGTTTTTGATGTCGCATTTTAATTTTTTTGAAGTGAGCAAGTAATAAAATTCTACTTTCTTCCACACATGTAACATTGTCATTGGCTCCTAAACTTTGACTAAATTATTTTAATTGACATATAGCTGCATGCTAAAAAGAGTTAAAAATCTTTCTAGTGGACAGCTGAGTGGGTTTAAAAGAAGGGAAGCCAATTCTTCATCTGGTTGTAACAAAGCTGGCAGCTCAACTGAGGGGAAAAAAACGGTTCTTTCGAAAGTGTCTAAAAACAAACCTGAGAAAAAATGTTTTCTTGGGTCTGTAACATAAAAGTTCTAAAAATTTAACAGTGTGGTATAGCAATGAACTAAAATGAATTTAAAAACCTTCACTGCAGCCAGTTGAGGGAGTTTAAAATGAAGGAAGCTGATTTCCTCCTCCTCTTCTAACTGTAGATCATCACAAGGTTCCTGCTCTTGGATGCCTTGGGAGGCAACTGAACTTGTTGAACTTCTTGATAGCAGTCCAATGCATCTAGTTGGTTTTGTTGGCTGTTTCAAAGACTCGTTCATTCTCAACCATGTTGGTGTGGAGCCAGAGCTACATTTAGGTCAGACCAGCTAAAGACAATAGGTTTAACTTTCTAAAGTGCATTAGCTTTGGCAACCAACTTTTTACTTCTAATTCTTGAAAACTGGATTGAAATTCTAAAATTGACATGGCGGCATTTGGACTCCTATTCACTGAATACTAACCTTACAAGATCATCATTACAGTTATATCCCTCACAAGCATTGGATATATGTCCCACTCAACTATTCAAACCATTCAGTATAAAACATGTTACCTTGTAGATATTTATGACTGACAAGTGAATCAGACATTATTGGGGTAGCTGGGAAAGTAGAATTGCGACAACAGTCAGTTCAGCATTGGTCTTGTTGAATGCCAGAGCAGACTTGAGGGGTTGAATGGCCTACTCTTGTTTCTAATTCATAAGTTTGTTTGTCGAGAAAAGTAAAGGTGCAAACCGATTGCATCGCAATTAAATATAAGTTACTTCCTTCAAATGATTAATTAACAGACGCAATGTATTAATAATCTGAAGATAAAATGCTCAGAACTGGGTTACCAATTGATAGCTTTACCAAAATTCTAATAAAAACGATCAACTATATCGATACCAATAAATAAGAAACTTTATTTGTTGCTGACTTGGTAGTTACTGTTATTGAAGGAAAGCTTTCACATAACATTTTTACATAGACTAAATTACTTCCCTGTTTTTTACAGAATATTTTAGAATTTCAGTGTAGGGGGTATGTTTTCCAAAGTAGACTTGTTTTAACTGTACGTTTTATATGTAAGTATAGAAGCAAGATTCTTAAACGTTTGACTTCTGACACTCTTTGTTGTTCCAGTATCGAGAGTCTTTTACATTCTTCATGCAAGCACATGATTTGGATCAACATTTCTGCAATTTCCTCATGCTGATTACAAAATTACATTCTTATAGCCAGAAAATATTGCGTAATTTTCAAATACTAAATCTGTATTACAAAAGCAAAGTGCTGCAGATGCTGGAAACAGAAAATGTTAGAAATATTTAGTTGGTTTGGCAGCCTCTGTGGAGAAAGAAACAGCATTTTCAAGTCTGATGTTTCTTGCAAGAGTGAATGAAGCATAAAAATGGGAGTCTTGCTACTATATAGGGCACTGGTGAGACTGACCTAGAGTACTATGTACAGTTTTGGTCTCCTTAATTAAGGAGGAATATGCTTTCATTGGAAGTAGTTCAGGTAATGTTTGATTACTGGGTTGAAGGATTATTTTGAGGAAAATTTAAGCATGTTGGGATTGTTTATATATTTTGGAATTTAGAGGAATGAGAGACAATCTTATTGATTCTTGAAGGTAGATAAGTACATGTTGCCCTAATGGAGGAGTGTACAACTAGGGAGAAAAATGAAATAAAAAGGCTTCTCTCATTTCAGACAGAGGTGTGGAGAAGTTGTTTTCTTAGAAGGTCCTTAGTCTGTGGAATTACCTTCCTCAAAGAACATTGGAGGCTAGGCCACTGAATATATTCAAAGCTGAGTTAGGCAGATTTTTGATCTACAAGGGAATCAAGCGTTATGAGGTGGAGTTAAGGGCACAATTTTGATTTTATGACAATCAGCCATTATTCCAAGTTTTCCCATTGTATTCAAATTTCACTATCTACCATTGTGAGATTCAAACCCATGTCCCCAGACTATTATGGTTGGGGTTCTGCATTATTCGTGCAGTGACATTTCCACTTTGCCACTGCATTCTCTGGATCAACTGTAATGTTATTGAACAACACAACAGGCTCAAGACCCATTCCCACTCCTATTTCTTATAACCTTATGATCAGGACTTAAACAAATGTTTGAAATAGAAAAGAGTGGAGGCATTGGTGGGCTGGATGGCAGAGGGATGTACAGAGGAGTAAAAGGAAAGGATAGAATGGAGGCCAGAGGGTATTAAATGACGAAAGGTTCTATGGTGCAAAGGCGAAGGGAATGGTACTGAGGTGTGAAAAAGTACTAAGAATATGTTATAACCCTGGATCAGAACCTTAAAGTCTTTATAGATTTTTAAAAAATGATTCCGAATTGTGTTGTTTTTAAAAGATGGACCACTATAGAAAAAGAGACTGTTTGTTTGGCAAAGTCTTGTGTGAAGCCCATGGAATGTCATGCATATAAATTGTCAGGAAAATTTCCAACAGGGAGTGACTTAATATGAAGAGATAACAAGGGAGGCTTACTATCTCTCCTCTCTCAACAGACAGACATCACTTGAAGACATGCCTGTCTTATCACACAGAAATATACAAAACGAGGGTTAAAAATTGACAGCAATACTGGTCAATGTGTGTTACGGCTGGACATCATAGTGCATGAACTAGATTACTGTGAGGGCTGCCACTTTGAGAATAACCATTTGAAGCACCCCAGCATTGCAGGTAAAATATTGGGAAAAATTCTTTCTCATTTTGAAAGCTGGAATTCAGGCACGGTCGAAAGGAAACAGAATTTCAACTAACCTGCAAAACTAGGAATCTTGAAACTGACTGTTTAACTACAAGTTACAATACAATAACTAAAATACTACGGGTAACCTCCACTGCAATGGCCACAACATTAAATTATCCGCTCTTCACGAGCAATTCAGAAATTGCTTCATATATCTGCTTTTTTAAACATTTAACTTTTTGGATTTACCTCTTATTTCTGATCTGTATGAATTTGCGTTACATTTTTATTTCTTCTATTATTTAATAATTAACAAATTCACTCTCTGTTAACTCAAGCCCCATAGTCAAGCTCAATCCTGGTGAAACTGGTCCCTTTTAAAATATTTTGTTTGGTTCTGGGAGGAAGGATCCACAAGGGAATTGCTCCATTTCTAAATTAACCATGTTGTGACTAAGCAAAGGATAGATAAATAAGGAAGGGGAGCCATTGATTTCTCCTCAACAAGGAGTTTAATGATTCGGGTATCCCATATAATTATTAACAAGTTGAAGATCCTTGCCCGGGTTCAGGGCATGAGAAACATGCTTACAAAAGGCATGAATGATAGGAAGGCAACTATTTGAACAGGAAGTAAAGGAAGTAAAAAGAATATCTTTATATTAATAAATCTATATATAAATCAATAAGTCTACCATTACTGGAAAATTACTTTATTTGATGTCTTGCTACACTTGGCATAGAGGTACTGTGGTTGATTATAGTGGCCCCAGGTCATGCACCTGGGAATCAGGCTGTAAAACTCCTGCGTGGTACAGCTTAGTGCCACACTCCACAGTACCTTTTAGCAATTAAACCATCAGGGCAGCCTCCAAAAAGGATGTATTTTGCTTCCAGACTTTACTTTTGGAAATATCAACACTTTATCTTATCAGTTGCAGTTATCATGTCGTGGTCTGAATTGAAGTAGCTTGGATACATCTTCTATGATCGGTTGAGCAACGAAGAGTCAATGTTATGTTATATCTGAAACAGCAGCAAGGAAGTTCATAGTGAGAAAAGATTTGATTAAAAAAAGGTTTTGGATTAGGAGGAGCTTGAATGGAGGAAGTGGATAATTTCATACTTCCTCATATTATATACCATCTGCTACCTTGTTGCACAGTCACTTAACCAGTCTATGTCGCTTTGCAGTACTTCTCTATTCAACACAACTTGCTTTCTCACTTAACTTTGTACTTTCATCAAACATTGATATATTATACTTGATTCCCTTATCTACATCATTGACATTGATTGTAAATAGCTGAGGCCTACACACTGATCCTTTTGAAACTCCACGAGTTATACCTTGCCGTTTTGAAAATTACATGTTTATTCTGACTCCCTATTTTCTGTCCTTTAACCAATCATCAATCTATACTAGCAGGTGATTCCTAATCCCATGAGCCCTAATCTTGTGCAACACCTTTCTGTGTAGCAGCAAAGAATGTCTTCTGAAAATCCAAACAGACTATATCCACTGATTCTAAATACTACCCTGTTAGTTACAGACTCAAAAATTTCTAATAGAATATATTAGTTACAGATTTTAGTATTCTTCCTGCTACTAATGTCAGGCTAAAAGATCTGTAATCCTTGTTTTCTCTCTCCCCACTGGTCCTGTACAGATATGTGATGTTTGCTTCCTAATCACCCAAGAATGCTCCTTGATGGGGCATAGAAGGCCAAAGCCTAACTAGTGACTTGGGCTTTTAAAGAGAACTTTGGTGATTAAGATGTTAGTTCCCCACTGTAGGAGAAGCGATCTTGTAGATTTTCCACATTCTTTTAGCAATATAATCTCAGAAATGTAAGTTAATTGAAAGAGTGAAAACGTCAAAAGGAAGCATTTTTGAAACCAATGCAAGAAGCAAGTGAAATAGAAGGGAAGCTATGGAAATTAAATATTTATCTATTGAATGATGCAGCAAGAGTGTGAAATTTTCTCAGTTAGGTCCATCTTGCTGAAAGTAGGTTGTATTTAGCTATAAGTAGACTCAGCAATGTTCTACAGATACCTCAGAGAAAATAGCAGGCACCTTAATGAGACACATCAATTATTTCTGTGGGGCATCTTTAATAATAAAAAAAGGGAATTTCAGATTGCACATCAAGCTTTAGGGCTTTTAAATATATCAGATTAGGCATTAAACAATAAAAGATAGGAGTGACTTTGGATTATCAGTTGGAAAGTGTTAACCACACTCAATTAAATCAGGACCTCATACAATGATAATTTTGCATCCAACGAAGAAGCAGACCAGTTTAAGCAGTTTGACTGGACAGTTAAAACGATTCTGCACTGAGAACAGACCATGTCAATTGTGACATGTTGGAATCGAGTACTATGATAGAACGTACAAATGCTGAGAAAGGCTTGACAGCAAATAAAACATTTAAAAAATAAATCTAGAAAACACACATGCCAAGCTTTCCCAGATTTAATTATACTGTTGATAGGAAAGGATAATAAATGTCTGTCAGCCTGGGCAGTGAATGAAAGAAAATGGTTCATTTAAAGTACTGTAGCTGTAGAAACATTGTCACTAGTACCAGCTACAGATACAGGAGAGTATTTATCTAAAATTCGAGATCAAAACTGTACAAGGAGCTTTCTGAGAAAAAATTGCCCATAAAATGTTATGTGGATAACCATTTTCTTTGGGACAATGTACATTCAACAAAGGATGTCATTAATAAAAGATTGAGGATTGGCCTTACTAACATAAAGGAAATATTAGAAAAGATTTCAAAAGCAAATTGGGTGGTTTCAAGTCACGAATTGTCAGACTGTCACACAAAGAAAGGTGCTTGCTCCAGTTGTTTCAGATCCTCAAGGAAAGACTCCTGATGGTACAAGAAATTATAATAAATAAATGAAAGAAATCTACTTTTATTTGTTTTGCTTTGCAATTAAATGTGTTTTTTGGTTCAAAGGCTAAAAGGGAAATATGATGGGTTTGCTTGAATAATATGGAATATGAAAAAATTGTTACTGATTGGTTGTATAATAAGGTAGAGTGTTCATTTAAAATATTGTGTTTACTTTTCATCAATTTATTTGTATGTCTCAAAGTTTTTATTCAAAGAGGGGAATATGTTGAAATAGCAAACGGTTAAGCAGAAAATTGGAGTAAATTAGAATAAGTTGACTGGATAGGTATAAAAGGGGGACATAGGGGATTGTTGTGTAAAAGGAGCTGTAAGATTGGTTAATCAATGAACTTTATCTACAAAGAATGATGGCTTGGTTTCTGTTTCACTAAACAGCTTGGACCTCATATGACAATGAGAAAGTTGCAAATCTTTGAACCTAAGTGAACTGAAGGAATAAATGGGACAGCCATGTAAATTGGGAATGTGCATTGTTATAATATGATATAATGCCCGGTGCTGGCACCATGTTACATTTCGTGCCTGGGTAAACCACTCCTCCTTCCTATGCAAGTCTAAGAGGCTGTTCAGTAGTTTGTGGTGGAGCGTGGACCATGAGTAAGTCTCAGCACAAGTGGCTATTGTCCTTCACAACAGGATGTAGTTTATTACATTGCATTTACTAAATCCAGGTCACATTAACTTAGGCATACAACTAAGAGGTAGAGAAAACACATGTGTTTCTCGCAAGTGATTGTGCCAGACATCAACTGATTCTTCACCCAGAGCTGCGTGATATCATCTGACTGAATGGAACCCATCAAAAGTCAAACATTAACTCTTTCAGAACCATTTCCTCATACATCATAGCCAACATAGAGAATGTAGAGATTTCACGGGGTTGGAGGTTTCTGAATTCATGTAGTTAAGCAAGTGCAGTGATCATTTGTAGCTGATGCTGATTAGAGTTTGCAAAAATATGCTGTACTGGGGATGGCGTGGTTAACCTAACTGACTACACTGTGTGTAAGTACCTGCTATTAATACAATAGATCCATCCATGTAAACAAGCATGGAGTCATAGAGTCATACAACATGGAAACAGACCCTTTGGTCCAAACAGTCCATGCCGACCATAATCCCAAACTAAACATAGTCCCACCTGCCTTCAAACTTTCTTATTCATGTACTTGTGTAAATGTATTTTAAACGTTGTAACAGTAACCGCATCCACCACTTCCTTTGGAAGTTCATTCTACACTGTAAATACTATGTGTCAAGAAGTTGCCCCTTGTTTCCTTTTTAAATCTTTCTCCGCTCACCTTAAAAATATGCCCGCTAGTCTTGAAATTCCCTACCCTAGGGAAAAGACACCTACCATTCACCTTATTTATACTCCTCATGATTTTATAAACCTCTGTAAGGTCACCTCTCAATGTCCTACGCTCCAGTGAAAAATGTCACAACCTATCCAGCCTCTCCCTGTAACTCAAATCTTCCATTCCTGGCAACATACTGGTAAATCTTTTCTGAATCCTCTCCAGCTTAATAATATCCTTTCTATAGCAGGGCAAGCAGATCTGGACACAGTACTCCAGAAGCAGCCTCACCAACATCCTATACCAACATTAACATGACTTTCCAACTCCTATACTCAAAGGCCTAAAGCAATGAAGGCAAGCGTGTTCAATGCCTTCTTAACCACCCTGTCCACTTGTGACATAAACTTCAAAGAATTATGTACGTGAACCCCTAGGTTACTTTGTCTTACAACACTGCCCAAAGCCCTAATTTTAATTGTATAAGTCTTGCCCTTATTTGTTTTACCAAAATGCAATACCTTGCATTTATCCAAATTAAACTTCATCTGCCACTCCTCAGCCCATTCACTCAATCATTCAAGGTCTCTTTTTAATCTTAAATAACCTCTTCACTGCCCACTATACCACCAATTTTGGTATCATTGCAAACTTACTAACCATGCCTTCTGTATTCTCATCTAATTCATTCAAATAAATGGCAAACAAAAGCAGACCCGACACCAATCCCTGAGGAACACTGCAGTTTTTAACCTCATCAATATAATGCAAATATATATAAATGTAAAGATTGTCAGAGCTGCTCTAGTGATGACTTTACTTCCTCAATACTTCCAATGAAACAAAAACAGTTTGTTTGTTGGGCAGTAAGTTTTACAATTAGTGTTTTAAATATACAAATACCCATCAACGTGTTTAAGTTCATTTCGGCTAACTTCCAGGGATGTTGGGTGAGTTCAATAGATCATGAGACTATGACTTGATATGCACCTGTCTTGGGAGTAAGCCCAAATAATGTCACTGACAGCTGTACCCAGTAGAATCTGGGTCACTGTTTGTCATTGAACCAAATGAATGACAGTGACAGTTGACTAAAGATTGTGAAAGATCTCACCGGTACCAGAGTCAGTACACAAAAATAAAATGCTTTTTAATCAACAGCATGTACATGGAGTAATCAAGGAAACACCACACAGAAACTATATAAGGTTTCAAACAAAATGTGCTTGGCATTCCTGAGATAACTTTCAGGTCAATGTCCTTTCTAGCTTTCCACTCTCCATAGCGTTTTGCTATTTTTTGTTCAGTATAATTTTTGGCCAAGCTGGGAGAATAGAATTCTTAGAATAAGGCAAGCAGACTTTTGACTATTTCTGATTGTGATCTTTCTGGTCATGAATAAATCAGTATTGGTACAGATTATGCCAGATAGGAATTTGATCTATTTCACTTTGCCTAACAAAATGCAGTGCAGTAAATCCTCTATCATAGCAAAATCATAACTACATTTTCTTCCACTTCTTCCATTTTGCAGAAAGTTAAGACATCAAAAGAATTAGGGAAAAATACATTGATCCAACTAGTTCTGGAGTGTGCTTTGAGCTTTTATGACAGGTACTTAAAGTAGTTACATAAAATGCAGTGTCCAAGAGGTTGGTTCTAACATAGAAGAAAAACTTGACAGGCAATTTGAAAGTGTTGATTGTAACTTTTACTTTTAGTGATAGATCTTGCTTCATATCTTTGGGAAGTTAAATGAGGTCAACAAAGAGACAACTCCAGGTACATAACTTTCTAGTTCTTCTTTTCCTCCCTGAGCACTACTTTTCAATAACTTTCTTAAGGCCTTTTCATTCTTTCATGTTATTTTCTGCAATGACATTCCCACATGCAGATGAGCAATTCAGACTCCACCCATCTCTCTTTCTTATCCCTATCAGAAGATCCTTCAATAATGATTACATGTCTAAGACATGTTTAGTCTTCTATTCTTACTTACAACTACAGGCTTATTTTACTTATTGGTTGTGCTTTGTTTTATCTCACAAATCCATGTAGAAGCAAGTTTCTTTATTCTGTGCCTATGTCATCCTTTAAGTGATTTAATTTGCTCTCAACTTGTTTCTTGAGTAGTACTTTTCATCAATGTATTTAATCTTCCCTAATTGACTTGAACCTTCAAAGTTACACACCTCAGTTTTAGTTTACTATATTTGTTCTTTCCAGACCATACCACATTTCAACTGCAGAAGAAATTGTGCGAAACACGGTTAATGCCACTTTTACAGGGGCTCTGGCTTCTCTCAAAAGTGGTATTTTTTTTAGATAAAATGGTCTGGTCTTCCCTTTTCAGGTTGAAGTAAAAGATCTCAGTGTACAATTTTACACGGAGCAAGAAATCTTTCCTCGGCCAAGACCTGGTGGGAGGGGCACCCCATGTGAACGTAAAATATAGTGCAGTGATGTTAGATCAGCAGTACAATGTCATTATCCCAGTCTTCTAAACTATGGGAGTCAAGTGGGCAGAAAAAAATCAGCAGCTCACCTGCCATTTTAAAATAACTAATTAACAAGCTATTGCACCTATTAACAACTCAGTGGTCTACAGTTTTTCATTGAAAAATTCATCCACCATTTGTTCAGCTATTTGGAAAGCTTTGGAAATGTTTGATGGCAGATATGAAGAGGTGGCAAAAAGACAAAAGCAAAGGCCTTCTTTGGAACTATGGTCGAATGCAGCATCAGATTCTACTGCAGCAGCTGTCAGCATCTGTATTTTTGTTTTTATTAAGACTGATTCTGAGAGCAGAGGACATTTTGAATTGTAGCCATGACCATCGTCCTGTTCCTGGCATTACTTCTTTGCTACAATTGGGTGTGAAGCCCTGTTTTGCTCCATTAATTGACCCCCTTTGCCATTGGAGAAGCCACTGATTTGCCATCTGATGCTTGATGGGATGATGGGGGCCCACAGTGGACCATTCAGTTTTCATTTGTCCCTGATATCCCACTAAAAGTCATAAAATCCACCCACTGATGTCTGGCCCAAGTTTTGTCCCTCACTTAATAGCTTTGAATAGCTTCTATATCATTGTTATTTGTGGGACTTCAGAGTGTGCTTGTTAGCTAGCCCGTTTTCCTTACTCACCAATAATGGCTGTGCTCCAAAAGTAATCCTATGGATGTGGAGAGCCTTAGAATGTCTTGAACTTTGTGAGACCGTGATTTAAATGCAAGTTATTGCTCCTTTCTTATGTGATCTACTACAAGACAAAACAGTTACCTTTAAAGCAAACTCATTCTCTGGCTGCAGTGTGGACTGGACTCTGTAGTAAATGGCCTCTCTGGAGTCGCAACAGGGTTTGTCGCATGGCAGCTTGAGGTCTGGCCAGTCCTTCTCAGTAAACTTTATCTTCGCCTTCTTGTCATCCATCAAGAAAGAGCTGTATTTCGCACAAATGCATTTCAGTGACATGACACACCGGCTGGCAAGAGTTTTGAAAATGTCCGCCTGATTTTCAAAATTACACCACTTCTGTAATTCCCGATCTGTACTGCAAAAGCTCAACTTCTCTATATCTACCTGAGAATTGCTGACATGATAGTAGCTGGCAGCTCCATCCAGACTCCGGGATTTTATCATTCCTGCCCTTCTACTACTGGCATGAATTGGAAGATTGAATTTTTCATCAGCGTTCATTGGACTGCTCGGTGTACTGAAACTCGTTTTTCCTTCATAGATACCATACAGTGGGTTACTTATTTGAAAGCCAGGAGACGCTGGAAGACTTCTTGTTAAACCAAGGTGACTTCCACCAGGAGCTGAGTTGGTCCTGCTGAGTGTCTTCTTTGGAAGGGGCGGTGGCCTTGTGTTGTCAGGAGACCCCTCATCAACTGACTTTCCTTGGGAGGCCATTAACGCTTCACTCACTCTTTGGAGAGTCTTTATGGGTGTTGTACTGGAATGGACTTCTGCTACGAAGCAAATAAAACAAACACCTGTTATTTCACAAGAACAAAGATCCTATTGTCAATCTAGTTGTCTTTATAGAGCTATCACAGAATCACAAAGGTGCTACAGCAAAGAGGAGGACATCTAGCTCATTGTATTTCAGCCAGCTTACTGCAGGAGCAGTTTATCTTCTGCTACTCCCCACTGCCTCTCCATTAGTCCTGCACATTCTCCCTTTAAGGGTAATAATCCAATACCCTCTCGAAAACTTGTATTAAACTGGCCTCCACAACACTCTCAAGCAGTGCATTCTGGGTCCCACGAAAACATGTTTACCAATGTGCCACTGCTTCTCTTGCAAGTTGCTTTAAATCTGCCCTCTTCTTCTTTGTCCTCCCACCTATGTGAACACTTGTTTTTGATCTACTTCAGATCCATCATGAACTTGAACATCTCTACCAAATGTGTCAAATATTTCTTCTCTAAGGTAAACAGCCCCTACTTCCCAATGAAATCGCTAATTTTATTGACCATGATCTCGTATATGCAACACAATTGATGCTGTTGTTTTTGACCAGGGATATCGGTTAAAAGAGCTGTGAACTGAAGCATGCTTTTAGGATATTAAAAATGAAGAGTAACTGTTACATCTGCAACAGGCCTTACTTCTGGTGGCAGTGACATTTCTGACAAAGGAAGAGGGTTTCATCCAGGATTTATCACCAGGAGGCCGAGAGAGATCTTCCCTTTATTTTACCAAACCACATCATTAACTACCTACCCCACACCGATGTTGTCCCTTTGCTCAATTCTAGCCATTCCCAGGTATCTGGAATTAACTGGCATCTCTGGTGCTGGTGTCATCTTGATAAGTCTGTTGTGCACCCAGTCAAGATAAGAGTTGCCTTGCAGAGTTCCTGACATTTATCCCATATGTGACAGGGAAGGGAAAATGGACACACTAATTTGCGGTCATATACATGGAGTTCTGCTGGGGTTGTGTAATCGCATGATGTCATCTTCCCCCTGACAAGCATAGCAAGTTATGACACCAGACCAGACTTAGTTAAAAGATGTAAGGGGTTGCTTCCAGTGTCGAGATAGGCCTTGCCAGATTTCTTGTGCCAGTCTGCCACATTTCTCACAATAGCCCAAGTTGTTGTAAGGTTCTTCTCATTGTGCTTGATGCAGATATGAATGACAGCAGATCAATCATCAGCACAGTAAAGTTGATGACCCTAATTAGACCCTGAAAATTTTTCCCTGAGTATGATGCTGCCCTGACATTGTTTTAATTCAGGAATTTTAAACTTACAATCAGTACCTCAAAATATTAATGATGTTTTGCGTTGATGCTTAATCTTTTAATACATGATTCTTTTGCAGAGGCTGAATGGCCTACTTCTGCTCCTATTTCCTATGTTTTCTATGGCAATCTTAAAGGGCTCTCAACTTCAGCTTTCATCATTTGATTTTCACTGGCTAGAACCTATTATAGACTAATATGGAGTTAAAAAAAGAAAAATAATGACTCAGCTGTCACTGTGATTATCTGAACAGGTTGAGGCAAGCTTCATAAAACCATCAATAACTAAAAATGTCTAAACTAAAATTAATGTCAGCAAAATGATTTTCACCAGTCACTCAAATCTGTATCTCTTGTTTGATTCATACTTTTCTAGAAGTTTTATATATCAGGATAAAAGTTGCCTGCAGACTATCTAGCTTGGGAGAAGAAATAACTGGTTTACACAAATGGACTGTCTTTCAGACAATTGGTTTGGGGCAGACAAGGGGGAAGAAAACTGATTTACAACATCAGAAGTTGGAAGGCTCGTGCTATCTTCTCTCTGCCTCAGAAACCAGTGCCTGGTGATGAACCAAATTGGAGAAATATCCATTTGCTGAGAACGGAATGATATGAGTATATGAATAAGAAAGGTTTAGAAGGATATGGGCCAAACGTTGGCAAATGGAACTAGGTCAGATTGGATGTCTGGTTGTTGTGGGCAAGTTGTACAGAAGGGTCTGTTTCCGTGCTGTATGACTCTATGACTGTGGAAGTCAGACAGGTGGATTATTCAAAGCTGAAAGGTAAACAATGTTGATTGTAATAAAAAAATCATTTGGTTCACTAACGTCCTTGAAGGAAGGAAATCTGTCATCTTTGCCTCATCTGGCCTACATATGATTCCAGAAACTCAGTAACATGGTTGACATGTGGTTGCCTTCTTGGCAATTAGGAATTGGCAAAAATTGCTGGCCTAGCCAGCGATGCCCGCATCCTATGAATGAATTTGAAAAAAAAATTGATTTGAAGAAAGGATAGTGTACTTGATTTGCCTTCTGCAAGGCTATGCTGTTGACAATATGCTTACAATTTGAAAAGTCCAAGTTTTAACTTTATTGTATACATCACTGAGATTATGAGCTGTATGTATTGCATTATTTAATAATGTATGGCTTCATGTTTGTTGAGATTATTATGCATTTATTTGAAGCTTGTTCAGTACCAAATCACTTTTAAGTTCAAGTATGCAACTAAAGCAGATACAGAACCAGATATTTTCTTCTGCCATTCAATCTGAGTTTGTTGCATCTCCCAATCGAAATGCCCATATTACTGTAAAAAATGATCTTTTTAAAAATAATCCATTTGCAAGTTTTGTTTCCAAAAAGGAGTTGAGGTTATGGTTTGTGGCCTGAGTTTGCTCTTTTACAGAAGTCCAGTCATAATTTTTGAAACCGTTATTACTTTACACCGTCAAAAAAACAAAGTGGTGATTGTTAACTGCCAACTGTCTGTTTTCTTGCTCGTAAAATAAGGCAGGCAGCAATTGAAAATTTGGTTGGTGGAGGTGGGGGAAGGAGATGTCAGTTGTCATGTTAAAACTCAAGGCTCACAGTGCACTTTCCAGACAAGGGTTAGCAGCTGATTCTGAAACAACGAGACGCAAAAACAGCATCTGTACACTAGTATACACCGAAACAAAATCAGAAAGTACTGGAGAAAATCAGCAGGTATCTGAATCACTGCTTGCCCCCACCCAATCTCCATCATCTGCATAAACACCACCATTTCCCAGCTGCTTTCAGTTCTGACCAAGGGTCAACGGACTTGAAATATTCACTCTGTTTTTCTCTCCACGGATGTTGCCAGTCCTGCTGAGTTTCTCCAGCAGTTCCTGTTTTGTTCCTTAAACCAGTTATAAGGCTTTGTAATTTTCAGTGACAAAAGGGCAGATTGTCCATGTGCTCCTAGATGGTAAATGACCTAACCAGTGGCCCTTAAAAGGATTGCTAGACCATGCTCATAAAGCAGGGTTCTTGTGGTGCAGTGGTTGTGTCTCTACCTCTGTGCAAAGAGATCCAGGTTCAAGTTCCACCTGCTCTAGAGATGTGCAATAACATTTCTGAAAATGTTGATGAAAAAGTATCTAGAACAACCCAGCAACCACCTTTGGTTATTTTTTGATTGAAGTGGGCGAGGATCTAGCATAGAGATATTCTATCAGTTCATTGAGAAAAGCTCTGGCCCAAAAGACACCAGGGTTGCCTTATTCTCACTGCTCCAACCTGCCTACTATTCAGGATGGCAGTTGGCTGATTTATCACCCCCTCAGAAATGGGAAGCTACAACAAAATGCTCCTTGGAGCCTGCAGCTCATTATCCTAATGCCCTGGGCCTCGAAATAGTTCTAAATGGCATAAGTGGGAGGACGGAAAGGCCACACATTGAACTTGATGCACACTTTGGTTCCTATTTTAAAATCACACTGTAAAATTCATCATTGGATTTAAAGAAAAACTAAACAGCCCTTCAAAGTTTTATTTCACAACTCTTTACTTTAGCTCCCGGACTTTCTTCATCAAGATTCTAAGTTGGCTTCCCTGTGCCCACACATGAGTTTCCACTTTTATTCCTTCCCAATAAATTGTTTTCTTTTAATTTCCTTCACCACCAACCACAATAGCTTAGCATTATACAGCTTTTCCCTTAGTAAGTGCCCCGATAGTATATTCAATCTTCCAGTCTTTGGTCTTTGACAATAACCAAATGCTAATATGAATTCAAGTTAATCCCAAGGTGTTATACAGGGAGGTTGATAAGATTGTCTGCAGATAGCAATAGAAGTTTTTCAGAATATAAAATCAACTGATGGCCAAGAATGTTCTTTGATGTTTCCATCAAATAAACAACGGGGAACCCACTGATAGGGAAGCAGTACTACCAGTTTAGGTGCAACCTGGCTAAGGATGAAAGTGAAAGCTGTAAGCGTGAAGCTGCTGGAGGAGAAATAAAACTAAAAGACTTCTCAAAGAAATGGAACTTTTGAGGGGAAACTAAAGGGAAACAAAATCTGTTGGACAGCGATTGAAGCCACTAGCAGGCAAACTTGGAAAAGGTTGCTCATCTGTTGGCTTTGGGGATGGATGAACAAGATTTAATTAAAGAAGTTGAAGATTTGGCCACATAAACTCTGGAACAGTGACAGCCCATGATGTAAAAGCTCAACATTGTGGCCTATAACGCGATAGGCACGACTGGATTGTCCGACGAGACTACCACCCAGCCACATGCGAATTCCTAAACTTATCAGGGAACTAAATCATTATATCAGTGAAAGATCTAGAAACTGGTGAAAAACACTTTCTCTTTATTCAAAAGATTAATTATTTTCTATATTTCTAAGACTCGTAAAGAGGACAAAAGATAATCCCAAAAAAATTCCAGTTTATGCAATTGAACACCTCATAGACCCCCATTGTTGGTGTAATTGCCATTTTTAACATAGTAATAAATTGGATGACATTATTGGCTAAATACTCACATTTACAAATGATTCAAAAAGAAAAGGGAGTACAAAAAATGTAGAACAGGTCAAAGTCTGTCAAAGGATCTGGTCACTTAGTTAAGTGCATCATTGGCAACAAATATAATTCGATGTGGATAAATGTAACTTTCATGGGTGAAAGGTTTAATGTGATGAGGGGGCACAGTTAACACGTCTGGGTTAGGATTGGAAAGAGAGTTGAAGTAGATTCTTTTTGAAGACTAATCGACTATAGGATTGAATTTTACAGACTTTTGAACACTCACGTCAGGACCAAGTCGGGATCCCAAGCCAGTACTTGAATTGTTTCAAGACCAGCAATTTTGCCAGGGGTGGCCCCTGTTTGGCCAATTCCAGGCTTGCTATCCAGTTAAGGATAGAGGGCAGGATGCAGAAACTGCTTGTTAAATCAATGGACTGGCAGCAATGATGTCCTGCCAATCCCAGCAGGAAATGTGGGCACAGCTGGAGGTGGGTTAACAGGTTAGTTGAAAATTAAAAATCACTGGGGCCAAGAACGCAAAGCCACTCCTGATTTTTGGGGTTCTGGAGGTGGTCTTCTCTACCTGTAACTCTAATCCCCCAGCTCCGTTCATCCTCTGAACAAGCACAGGGAAGCTGTTTTATTGAAGCTGACAGCCTGCCATTCAGAGGCATTGATGATGACAGCATTGGGAAATTGAAGCCAACAACCTAGTTTAAGACACCACCTCATGTTTCTAGCTTTTTCACCCATGAAGTCATTTCATTCCCTAGTAATAATTTGATTCACTGTGTGTGTGGTTATCAATATTATGTGTGTGAATGAGCACAACAGAGTGATATAAGTTCATCAGCAACATCAATTAGAAAGCTGAAAATTCCAACAGAGACCTTTAAGCGAGTGTAAGTGTGGTGGAGCAGAACAATTGTGTGCTGTTATGTTCCTTCATTGTCCCCATCTTAAGTTATAGGAACCAGGTTATTTACAAATCTTGGCTAAGTCCATGCCCCTACAATAAAGGTGCTGCATCATCATGTAAACATAAGAATTATGAGGAGGGGTAGACCACCCAACCTTCAAACTTGCTTTATTATTTCATAAGATCATGGCTGATCTGATTATGGCCCCAACTCCACTCTCCTGCCTACCTCTGCCAACCTTGGAATCTCTTGTTACTTCCTTTGCCTTAAAAATATTCAATAATCTTTCTTGCACCAATCTCCAGAGAAGAGAATCCCATCGTCTAATGACTCTCTGAGAGAAGAAATGTTTCCTCCTCTCCATTTTAAATCGGAAACCCTTTATTTTAAACCCGGTTATCGTCTCTCCCACAAGGGAAACATCTTATCAGCACCAATCATTTCAATTCTCCCAGGATTTTATATGTTTCAACAAGATTATCTCTCCTTCTTTTAAACTCCATTGGGCACAGGCCCAACATGTCTAACCTCTTCTTATTTGACAAACCCCTCTTCCTGGGAAGCAGTTGAGTGATCATTCTTTGCACTGCTTTAGATGCAATTGTGTAATTTCTTAAATAAGGCAACAAAAACTGTACACTGCACTTCAGGTGTAGTCTTACCAAGCCCATGTGTAACTGTAGCAACAGCTCTACATCGATATTCCATTCCATTTGAAGTTAACAACAAAACTCATTTCACTGACCTAATCACTTCCTATGCCTGCATATTAATATTTTGTATTCAGGTTCCAGGACATCGAGATCACTGTGCTTCAGAGTTCTGTAATCTCATCTCATTTAATAATATGCTTTTTTTCTATTCTTCCTGTCAAAGTAGGCAAGTTCACATTTTTACACATCAGACTCTATCTGCCAACTTTTTGCCAATCACCTAACTTATTTGAATGCCTTTGCAGGCTCATTGTATCCTCTTCACTAATTACTTTCATACCTATCTTTGTGTCGTCAGCTAATTTAACAATTTGGTTTCTTCATCCAAGTTATTGATTTACTTGTAATTGTATATTGTAAATAGTTGCAGCGTCAGCACTGATCCCCTGGCACTCCTTTTATTACATCTTACCAACGTGGAAATGACCCATTTCATGCCTACTCTGTGTTTCCTGTTAGCTAACTGTTGCTCTATCCAAGCTAATATCACCTCCTACTACAGGAGCTGTGAAATTGTTTGGTAATCTTTGAAGTGGCACCTTATCGAAAGTATTCTGGAAATCTGAGAACACCACACCTTCAGGTTCCCCTTTATCTGTGTTACTTGTTAGTTCCTTAAAGAACTCTAACAAAATAACCCAGTGTGATTTGCCTTTTCAAAAGCATGTTATCTCTGCTTGATTGCACTGAGATTTTACTAGTGCCCTAATCTAAATCTTTAATAATAGATTCCAGCCCCTCCTTCTGTTAGATATTAAGCTAGTTGGCTTGTATTTTCCAGCTTTCTGACTTCTTCCTTTCGTGTACATTGGAGTTACATTCGCTGTTTTCTAAGCTGATGTGACTTTTCCAAAATCTGGAGAATTTTGGAAAATTAAAACCAATCATTTACTGTCTCAGCAGTCATGTCTCTTAACCTCCTAGAATTGAATCTATCAGGACCTAAGGACTCATATCAGTTTTTTAGTTCTAAGATAACAAGGTGTAGAGCTGGATGAACACAGCAGGCCAAGTAGCATCAGGGGAGCAGGAAAGCTCCTCTTAAATATGGTGCTGGCTTTTTGCTAGCATTGGACATTTGCCTAACTAAAAGCAAACATCCACAAAATGATGACATTTCAGGCTCATATATTTTAATGAGAGCATTTTGTCCTCATTTTGCCTTCACGGTACTGATAAAATCATACATTAATTACTATAAGTATGGTAAAAAATATATATTTCAAATTTCCTTTCATTAGCTATACTTGTGAGTGATAGTCACTTAAATTCTTTGAAACAGATCATATCTCTAAATTGTCAATGCCACAAGATGGAAAATAACTTTATGCACTTTTATCTGATCAAAAGGTTGACCGAGTTTGACTTAAGAATTCAAAACAATTTAAAAAATATTTTTTGTTTAAAATTGCCCAAATAAAGCTTGTGAATATTCAGTGGCAATAATAAAGTGTGTGATAAATAATTGAACCCTTTCAGTAAAACAATGAGTAAAAATGAGCAAGACATTTCTCCTCAAATGTGAATTTAATGAGTTCTTTATAGATTCGAAGTAGCAAACTGCATTCAAACTGGTTTGTGCATATTGACCTTTTCAATCTGCTTGGTGTTAAGACAAAGGAATAGGAAACTCCTCCAGGACGCATTGGTAGTATCGAGCGGTGTCAGATCAATGTAGCCAGCTACAGGGTGACAGTCCATTTTGCCACTAACCATCCTGGCATAATGCTCAGAAGAACAGTTAAAACTTTTTAAATTCCCCATGATTGACACTCGAATAAGACTGCTACAAATTTGCGCATCATGCATCCACATATGTTAGATACTTGCCCAAAACCTATTTTACATAAAATACCTGTGTTTTGCAGAGCCAAGAGATTTTTATTGCCATTATTTGGATTGTAATTCTAAAGCAAGGTGGAAGTATCTAATTCACTGCTCCACCTCGACATTGTCATAATCAAGTAAGATTTTGAAGGTTCTTAATGCAACATGACTTTATGAGAAGGGAATGATACTGTCATCACCCACGACATTTCCAATGCAGGTCCATACTCTGAAATGATGATATCATTGTTGGTGACAGACACTTGTGCGCATCCACGTGCTTTAAGAAAGGTAATCGTGCAGTTATATGAAAAAGCTGCTTATTAACTGCTATGATATTGAGCATCTTACATGTGTGCATATGTTCTTTCTAAAAAAATGCCAAGTTTGTATTTGATTTTGTAATATAGGTGGCAAAGAGTATCTATCTAAGCAGGAAGCTTTACTATAATGCATTTTGAACCCGGTCTCTTAATTGAACATTCATACTTCCTTCACCCCATCAGCGTCTTCAGGTGACTAGACCTCAAACTTTGAAATTCACATCCTAACTACCTCAATTTCTTTCTTCTCTTTACAAACAATCTGTTTGAGCAAGCTTTGTTTTTACTAGCATCAAGGTATTTTTTTCTTTATTAAATAAATTGCTTTCAATTCTTCCACGGATTTAAGTTGCTTATGATCTAACAATTTCTATTTTTACAGCTCTATTTGTCTTTATTTTTCAGACGTTTTAGCAATTTGTTGTTTCTGCTGCCTTTTTAAAAATATTTATTCTATTCTGTACTCTTACTGTCATGTAAATTCATATACACTCTTTCATAGCATCTGTCAATGATATTGCACAAAGCAGGAAAAGTGAAGAAACTACTTGCAATTTAAGCAATAGATTCCTGTAACCGTTGCCATCTGATACATGGTGTAATTTCTTAGTGTCACCCTTATGTCCATAGGCAATGCTTACTCACTTTATCTCAGGCATTTTGACTATCTTCAGCTGACAGTCTATGAATGTCTCTCTCAAAGTATGACATTTGTTTATCGTTGCTGAATGAGTTTATGATGCACGTTCTCCTTTTGAGAAACATAAACGTCTAATCCACAAAATGTCTTTATGAGAAGTTTGGAGAAAAGGGGGTGATTCCTATCCCAAAACTGCATCAACTTATGGCCATAGCAATAACTGAATGGATGAAATGTTGGAAAATGACACGATACTTATGTCTAGTTCTGTAGCCAACAGCCTGGAATATTAATATACAGCATCTGTGATGGGGTGATGAGCACTACACTGGGTCTATACAGCTTTCTACTCTACTCCCATATATTAAGTCACACAACAACAGGTTGTAGTCCAACAGGGATTTATTTGAAATCACAAACTTTCAGAGTGCAGCTTCTCCATCAGGTGAAGTGGACGGAAGTGCACAGGCACGGATTTTATAGGCAGAGAGGTAATGGCAGGATAATTCCAGGTAATTAAGAGTGCCAAAAGATAAGTACAAATTGTGCGAGTGGAGTGTCAACAGGCTGAATAACAAGTCTTTGCAGGTGATCAAAAGTGTCAAACTTTTACACTTTAGTAAGCGTCCTCCAAGGTTATACAACAACGCAGAATCACCGAGCAGAAACAGATAGCCAAGTTCTGTACCCATGAGGACAGCCTCAACAGTGATTTTGAGTTCATGTCATGCTACATGTAGCCCGACCATATTGTTCTGTGTAAAATCTTCCTTACTGTTCTGTTTTGAAACCATCACCTTGATAGCTTGTTATTATCTCCCTACCCTAATTAGCTTGTACAGTTTTGGATTACTTGTTACCTTGGTCAGACCCTCACCATGTGATTCTTATATCCATCAAGCCATTTGGTTTGTCTCTTAGCACCATCCTATTTTTGATTTTTTTGTAATTATCTCTCTGCTTTAATTAATCGGATCATAGGTTATCCCTTCACTTGCTAGTCAGCTGTTAATGCTTTATTCACACTGTCTGACACTTTTGATCACCTGCAAATATTTGTTATTCAGCCTGCTGACACTCCACTCACACACTATTTGTACTTATCTTTTGGCACTCTTTAATTACCTTGCCATTATTTCTCTGCGTATAAATCCTGTGCCTGTGCACTTCCCTCCACTTCACCTGGTGAAGGAGCAGTGCTGTAAAAGTTTGAGATTTCAAATTAACCTGTGGGACTATAACCTGGTGTCATGTGAATTCTGACTTTATCCACCTCAGTCCAACACCGGCACCTCCACCCAACATATTAAGTCACACATCTCACCTTATTGTTCAAGTAAACTCTAGCATGATTTGAACCCAGCCTACAGTTTCTGGACCAGGTGTTGGTTCAATCTATTAAACTGCCTGGGGTGTTGATTGTTGATGGTAGGAATATCAGATTGCTACCGCTAAGTCAAGGGCAAATACTGATTCAAATAAAAATATATTTCAATAGGTGACAATGCCAATAGGAAACCATTTGCAATTATGTCATTCCTTTCACAACTTCATGATCTTCCAAAGCACTTCAGTTTAAATTAATACTTTTTCTTAATTCATAGAAATTCAGGATCAGAGACATTCTTCCTGAAAAGGTGTTGGAAGTTGATTTCAAAGTTTGATGATAAGGATCTTTTAGGGTAATGGACAATAGTGGAGTTGTCAGACTATAATGCAACTGATCTTTCAAAAAGATGGCATACGTACAAGAGGCCAAATAGCTTTCTCTGTGCTGCAAATTTTCATGATTTTGTGAATTTAGTAGTTTTGAACACCAGAGCAGCCAATTTGCTCACAGCACACTTCTACAAATAAGAACAAGATGGATGTCCAGATAATCTCTTTTTGATATTGAGATGGCAGACAGGATCTTGGTTTAATGTTGCATCTGAAAGTTGGCACCTCCAGCAATGATGAGCCCCCTCAGGGTTATGCTAGCAAGTCAGCAGGAAATGGAGGGAACCTGAATCTATAACTTTCTGACTCCAATATAGAGATACACATCCACGAAAATAAATACAACACAATTTCTGTTCTGCATATAATCTCTACATATATCTTGATAGCTATCTTTTAGCTGCACTCAAAATTATGCCACAAAATAAAACTCTTCAAAGGGCAAAATAGTCCAGACATGAATTAAGTGCAAGTACATTATTGTGTGTAAAGTATACATTTTAAATAATATTACATCATTTGTTTTCTTGTCCTCCCTTACACTGGCAAGAAAAAAGGATAAGCAAGTCCACTTTCAGGTGGATATTTTTAAGAAATAAAATTATGGGATGAATATTTTAGTAGAATGGTCAGAACAGAAAATAATTTAAAAGGTTTGCTTAAAATTATGTTGTTGTGATAATCCTTATCAGGTCCAAGGCGAATCACTAATTAATCACCTTGTGGAGCTTGTTGGGTATGAGTTCCCTTGGTAACAGGCAATGGCCTGCCCATCTGGAACTCATCCCCTGAGCCCTTTATAGAGCAGACCAAGGAATGAGTCTGGAGAAGTGTCTGCCCTGGGTTGGGACTAGCCTATGTATTTCATGAGTAATTGCTGTATTTTGTTGTTGCTTTCTGGTTAGGTTTCCTGAGTTATTACATTGGTGAGGAGAGTCAATTAAAGTTTCAGACAGTCTTGCCTTTCAATGAACCAGGTAAGATCTTGACAGGGAAATTTTAATGAAAGCTGCTTTTTGGGAAACTGGAACCTTGTGATGTGTGTGGAGGATTGGCCCCAGTACACTGAAGGAATAAGATATTTCTTTTAGGCAAACAGGATAGGAAAGCATCAACAACAAAATTTCATTTTGCTGACTGCTTGAGGGGCCCCAACTTTCAGCATCATAAATAGCTTAACCTACTTGGCAGTGTCAAAATGAAGATCTCTTGATGAACTGATAGTGTAGAGGACAATGACCCCAAACCAAATGTTAAGTTCTAGCATTATAGGGTTAACATGGCAAATAAACTTCATGGGGAAACAGTTACTAAATTCTTGAAGAGACTGCAGAAATTGGCATAACACTGATTATGGGTCAGCACTTTGTGAAATGTTAAGGGATTCTTTATTTTGTGGAATGAATAACATTGCAACCCAAAGGGAGCAATTGACTGAGCTAGATCTAGACCTCAAGAAAGCAATCGAACTGGCCCTTTCCCATGAAAACAGAGAAAAGGGGTTCAGGAGCTTCAGGAGTCTAGACACAGACTAGTAGTCAGCCACTTACTCTGTAGCTCAGTGGGTAGTGCGCTGGCCTTGTAAACCAGGGGTTGAGAGTTCAAGCCTCACTGAGGCCTGTGGCAACTTCTGCTTCCAAGATCCAAAGGAGCATTTTAAATATAATCTGAAATTATGACAATATCATTTTCAGGCAGTATGGTGGCTCAGTGGTTAGCACTGCTTCCTCACCGCTAGAAACCTGGGTTTGATTCTACCCTTGGGTGACTGTCTGTGTGGAGTTTGCACATTGTCCCCATGTCTGCATGGGTTTCCTCCCTCAGTCCAAAGGTGTGCTGGCTAGGTGGATCGGCTATGTTAACTTGCCCGTTGTGTTCAGGCATGTGTAGATTAGGTGAGTTATAGGGGGTGAGCCTGGGTGGATGCTCCAAGGGCCGGTGTTGACTTGTTGGGCCAAAGGGTCTGTTTTCATACTGTAGGGATTCTATGATCTTTTCCCTTGTACCGCACAGCCAGGCCCCTAGCAGATAATACTTGCGGGTCCCGTTTGTTGCCAAGGTAGGGTGATTGATTGTATTTGGAGGCTGTAAGGTTCTAGAACTGGATGGGATGTTTCTCCACAATAGTGAGGATCAAGAATATCTATGCTGTGCTTGTAATCAGAGTTTGACAAAGACAAGGCAGGCAAAACACGTACTGCCCAGGCTAAAAGGTGGAGACACCTCAAGGCAGGGCTTCGCAAATAAATCAGTCTGAGCATAAAGAATTGACAAAGCCATGTTGCACCCCTGCTCCCAAAGTGGCCTCAATTAAGATAAAACTCCAGATTAATGGCCACCCCTTACACTTGGAGGTAGACACAGGTGCCACTGTATCTATTGTTGGGAGCAAACCTTTAGGAAACTCCAATGGGCAGCTTGCCTTTAAGCCAGTGAGACACCAAGGCTCCATTGGTCACATGCACTGGGGAGATCCTACGTATAACTGGGACCACTGTAACCCCAGTTAAGCATTGGGAACAGACTGTCTGCTTCCCCTTACTGGTCATACAAGGGCCAAGTCCCAAACTTTTAGGAAGGGACTGGATACGGGGAATCCAAATGGATTGGCATCAGATCTGTAAAATGGGCACTGGTGATCTTTGTGAAGTCATTGGAATGTATCCCAAAGTGTTCCAAGAGAAACTTGGAAGGATAAGAGGTGCCAGGGCCAAGATCTATGTAGATCTAAAGGTCTGACCTAAATACTTCAAGGCATGGATAGTCTCCCATGCCTGATGTGTCAAACCAGAGGCTGAATTGGAACATCTAGAGGAACTTGTTTGCTGAATGGGCCATTCAGACCCAATTTTAAAACCTGACAACTCAATCTGTATCTGTGGGGGTTATAAGGTGACGGTCAACAGAGATTCCTGCTTAGACAGATACCCTATGCCACAAATAGATGACTTGTATGCCAGGCTGGTTGGGGGTATCATGTATTTTCCAAACTGGCTATGATCCACACCTACCTCCAACTGGAGCCTGAGGCATCATCCAGGAAGTATGTCACAATAAATACTCAAGGGACTGTATGAGTACACTGACTAGCCTTTTGGGGGTATCTTGCACCATCTTGCAAAGGGTGAAGGAGATCCTCCTCCAAGGGATGCCCAGAATGGTGATCTATCTGAATTAGCTTTTAATTTTAAGAACTGCTGCAAAAGAGCACTTGGAGAGGTTGGAAGAGATTTTGCAGCATTTTTCTACACCTGGCATGTGGCTAAAAAGGAAAATGTGTGTTCCAGGTAAACGAGGTGATGTACCTCAGACACAGAGTTGACCAGGCCTATTACATCCTGTCAGAGAAGGTGAGGCTATAAAAAGGGGCTCCGACTCCAGGGAACACAACAGAGTTGGAGTCTTTTCTAGGTCTCATAAAAGATGATGGGAAATTCATACCCAGCCTGTTGATTCTGCTGGTGCCCCTGCATGCCCTGCTAAAAGCATTCAGGAATGGTTGTGGCAAGTGTCACAAGAGAAAGCCTTTATAAATGTCAAACAGCCATTACTGTCAACAAATATATTAGCTCATTTTGACTGTCTGAAACCTCTCATTGTAACCTGCAATGCCTCCCCCCATGGGATGGGGCAGTATTATTGCACCTTTAGGGTGATGGGACAAATATCCAATCACATATGCATCATAAACCACTGCAGACGCAGAATGGAAGTATGCCCAGATTGAGAAAGAAGGTTTGGTCATGATATTCACATTGAAAAAGTTCTTGTCTAGGTCTGGCATTTCACTATAGTAACTGATCACAAACCTCTTCCAGGAAGACAGGGAAATCTCCCATTACATTAGCTTAGATCCGACTCTGGGCTCTGCCAAGAGGTACCTATGAATACACCTTGGAACATTGTAAAGGGAGACATATAGCCAATGTGGATGCCTTCAGCCACCTACCTTCACCTCTGAAGATGAATGAAATCATCATGACTTTGAACTTCATGGACACTCTACCAGTATCTGTGAAGTAAATCCAAGCTTTGACCAAAAACGACGCTACGGTGGTGAAGCTCTGTAAAAGCCTATCTTTTTAAATGGTAGACCACAAGGACGTCCTATGGAAGAGCTGAAACCCTATATCTCAAATATCAGGAGCTGAGCACAGAAGGTGGCATTATCCTGCAGGGCGCCAGGACTGTTGACTCCCATCCAGGCCAGTGATTAATACTTAAGCAATTGCACAAGTCCTGGCCACCCAGGAACTTTTAAAATAAAAATGCCCACAAGGAGCTATATTTGGTGGCCTGGCATAGACATGGATATCAAAAGCCCGGTCAAGTGGTGCAAACCTTGCCGGGAAGACCAGAAAGACCCACTAGCAGCCTCGCTGCACCCTTTGGGAATGACCAGGGAGACCCTGGATGTGAGTACATGCAGATTTCACAGGGTCATTTGTGGGATCTACATTCTTAACCCTCATCAATGGCCATTCAAAATGGATTGATGTGCACCAAATGGCGCTCCACTATTTCTTACAACACCATCGCAAAACTCCACCTGTCCTTTAGTATGCATGGTACACCTAAGAACCTTGTAACAGGCAATGGGACCTCATATACTGTGAGGGATTTCAGGCCTTTATGAAGGCAAACAGGGGGAGTCACATCCACATGGCACTGTACCACCTGTACTCAAATGGTCTGGCTGAGCGGACCATCCAGCTATTTAAACATAACATGAGGATGCAAACTACAGGGTCTTTAGAAACAAAGCTTGCACATTTCCTCTCCAACTATAGGACAAAGCTGCATATGACAATGGGAGTAGCACCAATGAAACTATTGATGGGCTGACGCCTTCAAATCAGGCTTAGCCTGACGTTCCCATACTTGGGCGGCTAGGTTGAATTAAATCATAAAAGCCCAGAAAAGGGGCCATGATGGGCAAAAGCCAGTCAGTAATTTTAAACCAGGAGATACAGTCCACGGAACAAACTTTGGTGATGGCTCCCATAGATTACAGGAGCTATCCTTAAACAAAGGGGACTGGTATCCTATTTGTTTAATACTGTGGAGAAGTCCACAAAAAAGCACATCAACTACCTCTGTCAGAGGAAACCGTGCGCAGAAGCGATTATTTCAACAAACACACCACCAATAGCATCCTGCAGATGGGAATCTTCACCCAGTAAAAGCTTGAAAGCCAGCCCTGAGGACTTCTAAGAACTCAGACTCAGAGACACAGGCAGCGGAAGCTCAGTTGGAGGTCACCACTGAGAATGAGCCTCCTGTAGACGATCTTTCATGGTCTTCAGAGGAGGCATAAACCTACTGATTATACACACTTCCCCCATCCCCGACCAGACCCAGAAAGCATCAGGAATGGGGCTATGGGCAAAGTCATGCAAGAGGCCCCATCATCACAGGAATGAGGGATAACCCGCAGACTCTAAGATCTACTAACCCCTTCAAGACTCATTGGGAAATCACCAATTAATCTCCCATGGAGCTTGTTGAATATGAGTTTCATTGGCAATTACATATCTAAATGGAACACATCACCTGAGCCCTTTATGAATCTGACTCTGGGACTTGGTCCCAGGGTACCAAATATGCGCTATCAATAAACCATGTGACAAGGTTACTTTAATTGAAATGGTACCGATAATCGATCATAGCCCCAGAGACATCTTGTGAAGGGAAAGCGAGTTTGTCATACACACCTCTGGAGCAGGTGGGGCTTGAACCCGGGTCTCCAAGTCTGGAGGTCAGGATGCTACAACTGCACTACAAGAGGGCAGAACATTTTTAATCAGCCTTTTCAGAGGTGCTTTGATACATCTCTGAAGCAGGCAGGATTTGAAGCCAAGCCTTCTAGTTCAGCAGCAGGGACACTACTACTGTGAGACAAGTGCCCTTGAGCTGTGTTGCATTGGAACTCTGTACATGTTTTTGCCTGTTGGTAGGGAGGGGGCAGAGGGGGGCAGAGGGGGGCAGAGGAGGGCAGGGATTGCAGGGTTTAGCTGGCAGTGAAGGGAGGGTAATCTTGCCGGGGTGTTGTATACCTCGGGAGGGAACTCTCCAATCATACAGCAGCAGGTAATACAAGACTCCACCCACTAGCCACCCTGACTCCTGCCAGGCTGGTGGCACAGATTCTCTCATTACTGGGTAATGGTGGTTAGATGAAGCCATGAAGTAGGCTAAGAGACTCAACTGTGTCACTGGAGACTGGGCTGTGCATGCCACCCCTAACACTGGTATAATTGTGGCAGGGGCACATGTGGGCAGGAAGGCCATCCACAGTGACCACATGCCCAACAATCTCAAATACTTATTAGGAAAGTGAAATCCACCCCAGACCTTTCCTGCTTCATTTAGTACCAGTTAGTACCGTTTCGTTTCTCAATAATCTCTGTATGGGTTCCCAATTTCACATAATACAGTGCATAACATAGGAGAACAACCAGTTATTTGCTTTCTGTTAACCAAGTTCTTCAAGTTAATTATTTCTGATTAGTTACAGACCACTTTAACATTTATACAGGTATTGAAAACTTAGGAGTGAAAATTGTTCATTTCACTGTGTTAGCTGATAACCTGCACTCATGACAACTGATACTGCAATGATCAAAGAAAACCTGCAGTTAATTAAACAGCAATTAAAGAACTGAACTCATTTATTAAATTAAAAATCACATTTCAACGTCTTGTTCACCTTTATCCTTCCCCAGTTGATACCTTCTCATACAGCCCCGCAGCGTTGCTAAAGGAATAGATTACACTGTACAAGACTTTTATTTTTAATTTAGCGAGCTCTTACCCAGATTAACATAGGTCCTGCAGTCTGACTCTATGCTACTGGTGGATTCTTCTGAGTTGAATATTGCCGAGTCTTCTGAAGTTGAGATTTGCTGTTGCGAGCAGGGACTGCTCAAGTCCAAATCTGAGATGCTTCCACTCATCCCAGCTGCAAACCTTTGCCTGTGTGACAAAAAAAAGGCAGTAGTGTTTTTTCCTCCCTTGTTAAAAATGACCAGACTTTCTTTCTTAAATCGGGAAGTTGTGATGTAAGCTACCTTGCAAGAAGCAACAGAATTGTACTGATAAATCGTGAAGTACAAGAGAGGCCGCTGTAACTAGGGAAGTTTTTGGTAAAATGCAAACCAAAAGTTGCATAAAATGAGCAATCGATGTTTTTCTTCTTTAAATCAACTTCGGCTTTTTGTATCTAAACATACCTGAACCAACAAATAAGTACACAGCACAACCAAAGCTTCTGGTGAAGCGGATGTATAATTTTTGTCTGTTAAACCACCACACCACAAAAGCAACTGAGATCCCTGTTTCAACCTAGAGACTATTTAAGGTGTTAACAAGTTTCAACATTTACTAATGCTCTTATTGTCCACTTTGGTAAGTGTAGTTCATTTATGGACCTGGCAACATCCACACTTTAAGCAGAAAATCCCTTTTGGAACTGAACATGCAGGCTGTATTTGTATTTTATTAAAATTGTTAAAACTACAACTCAAAAAGAATATTCAGCTTTGCAATTGTGTTCTCTAAAACTGCAAACCACAACCTGGCTCTGCATGGAATATATTTACACCTTACTGCATCAGTGGCAATGTAAAACACTAATGGTCAGGTACAGTTATGTCAGGAAGGAAACAGGTTTCCCCTGGTAATAGAACAGTAATAGACCTTGAAATTGCTTTGCATTTTCATATATTCCTATAGTGAGTTAGCCCAATTTAGCATGGTAATTTTTATATTCAATATTTTTCATGGTATTGGATGATGGAGCGATATCTTTGGTTCTATGGATTGACAGCATTTTTATAACTGGGACAGGAGATTAAAGAATAGCAGGCCTGGAGCCCATTTTCTCTTCTTTTTTCTTGCAGAAACTGTTTTTGAAATAGGATCAAGGGAGTGAGCTGCTAAATGGAAGCAGGCATACATTTTTTTTTTATCAGTTATGCGCCATACTGATAAATACTTTACAATATTTTGCAATTCTTAATTACTTTTAGTTGGGAAGAACATTTTTTTAAGTGTTTCAAATACAGCATTTCATTTCTAATGTGCCCATTAGAATTCTATTGATATTCTTGCACTGCTGTGGACTGAATGCATGGTGTTTTGTGATTGCAATGCTGCCTTCACGATAGCTGCCTGCATTGGGAGAAGAGTGCACTCCGTAATTTCAGACTTTTGGTTGCTGTCTAGACATCTTAAATTGGGGACTAAAACAAAGTTGCTGGAAAAGCTCAGCAGGTTTGGCATGATTTTCCTCCATCTGTGAAGGAAAAATCAGAGTTAATGTTTCAGGTCCAGACCTGAAACGTTAACTCTGTTTTTCCTTCACAGATGCTGCCAGACCTGCTGAGCTTTTCCAGCAACTTTGTTTTTATTCCTGATTTACAACATCCACAGTTCTTTCGGTTTTTATGTTAAATGGGGGGCCTACATTCTTAGCAAAATCACTTTTTTTAATCAATTCTGGCCATGTTCACCACAACCTATATGAGGGAACTGGTTCAGCTTGTTCCCATTATGGCTTCCGGCATTGAGCTATTCATAAGAAAATCGTTCATTTGCCCTCTGATCGGGGGATAGCTTCCTAACATTGTCCTCAACTCTAGTCTTGGGTGATTCAATGTGATTTAAAAAATACAAAGCATTTATTTGCAGGATACGTTTTCCTAAATTGTACTCTGAGCAATAGGCGACTGCAAACCCATATATCAATCCCACCAAATACATCTGCTTATCTAAATTTGTGGATAACAATTCAATGGTTTTCAAACAATATTGCCCCTCCCTCACAACTTCTCATGCTTCCCCCAGATGTTGCTAGTTTAATATACTGGAAAGTTGCAAAAAGAGCGTTTGCACTCCTCCATTCAATACAACTTTATCAATTAGTAACATTATCAATGAGAACCAAACATGCTGGAAGTAATCAGCATATTTGCAGCATCTGTGGAGAGAGAAGAGTTTTATTCTTTGTTTATTTATTGAGAATCTGGACCTTGTCAATGTATTCCCTTACTCAGCCGAAATAATTCATAGAAGCAAAACTCCGCAGATGCTGGAAGTCTGAATAAAAACAAAGTATTGAAAATGCTCAGCACGTCTGGCTGTGTCTATGGAAACAGAAACAGCAGTTAATGTTCATGTTGAATATGACTCTCCTTCAGAGTTTATTCTTTGGAAGTAATTCATAGCCAACATTTTTCATTCTGTGGGTTCAAGTCCAACTCTAGGACTTCAACTAAGTTAGACTGATATTTCAGTGCAGTCCATGAGGGGGTTCAGCAAGTTCAGAGTTGATGTCTATAGGTCTTGTTTGCCTCTTTATGTGGACTTCTGAGGCATTTCGTTAGAAGATCAGGGAGCACTTTGTCCTGACCAACCATATCCCTCTGATAAAACATCAAAACAGGTTAACTGACCACTCATTTTATTGCTGAAGATATGACCCTGCTGTGCGAAAGCTGACTGCCACTCTTACCCATTTAAATAACAGCAACTATACTTCAGAATCAATTTGTTTGCTGTGAAGCACATTGGGACATTACGAGGACATGAAAATAAATTCTAAATATGAGTTCTATCTTCCTTTTGTTTCTAAATGTACATAGTACACATGAATGTTGAAGTATTGCCTGGGATTTAAATGATATTGCGACTATGTCAAAATTGTCCAATAATATTGTCACTGATGCTGAAGTGGTGTCATGTGACTATGATAATTGTGCATTTTGATGGTTCTTCCAAAGTTAAATGTGTCATTTTCACCCCCAGCTTTCATTTTTTTGTAGAGTAGTCGTCATAGGGAAGGTGCTTGATTTTGTTGCGGTTTGCTTTGCAGTTATCTGATCAGTGAACACATTGGTGATAAGAAGGCATCATAAACCAGAGCTGACTGAAGCTTCCTGTATGAGGTTATTAAGGTGCTATCTGAGACTGCCAGAAGGTTCTATTTCTGCAAGACAGAGAACCATTGACCATATTCAGTACAGACTCCAGCTACTAAGCAGCTCCAGCAAAACCACCATGAGCATTCACATGTTGCCTGACTGCTAACCCTTTTAGAATCTAGAATCTACAAATGTACTTTTTAAGCAATTAGAACCTTTACACTTTGAGATTCTGAACTTCACATTTTGTCTACAGTAGTTGTTTAAATCAAAGTTGTACATGAATTAAACTAGATGGAAGCATGTGGCAGGAAAGAAATTAACCTTTCCAGTAGGTGGATTCATCCTTTTTGATGAAGAGGTTCCTTTGAATATTACGCTTCTTTTCTTTCAAGAACTGAACCTAGAGTGGGCAGTATTTACAGGTTTGTTCCTCTTGTTTCAGGTCTCTAGCATTTGCAGCACTTCCGTACTTTAAATGAGTTCTTCTTTTGATCAGGTTCAGTTCTAGACATATGACTGTGGAGGAAGATATGAGATCAGTGTTGAATGGAAATGGAACTCAGTGATCCAGATAAGTGGCTCTTGACCTGTGAGATATGACGTGCAAGGTGGGCTGCTTCCATTGCTCAGCTAAAAGATTTGCTATTGGTTGTGGAACTGAGTTATAGGTTTATTCAGTGATGTCCGGGAATAGAGAACTCAACTGGCATCACAGCATTGGAGTTGCAATAAATACCTGAAAACCCATGTCTAGTGAAGACAATTAAGAGCCAGTGCTCTGTTTAAAAAAAGAGTTTATACACTTGATGGTAGGATCCTGGGAAATGATGCCAAACAAAGAGACCTTGGCGCGCAGGTACATAGTTTCTTTAAGGTGGCGTCACAGCCAGACAGTATAGTGAAGAAGGTGTTTGGTAAACTGACCTTTATTGGTCAGTGCATTGAGTTTAGGAGTTGGGATGTCATGTTGCAGCTATACAAAACATTGATTAGGCCACATTTGGAAGACTGCACTCAATTCTGGTTTCCCTGCAATAGGAAAGATGTTAAACTTGAAAGTGTGCAGAAAAGATTTACAAGGATGTTGCTGAGATTGGGGAGGTTTGAGCAAAGGGGTAAGCTGAATGGGCTAGGCCTATTTTCCCTGGAGCATCGGAAGCTGAAGGGTTTATAAAATCAATTGGGGGGGGAGGTGCATGGAGAGGGGGAATAGCCAAGGTCTTTTTCCTAGGGTAGGGGAGTCTAAAACTAGAGATCATAGGTTTGAGGTGAGAGGGGAATGATTTAAAAAAAGGACCTTACAGTAAACCTTTTCACTCAGAGGATGGTGCGTGTGTGGAATAAGCAGCCAGAGAAAGTGGTGGAGGCTGATACAATGACAACATTTAAAAGGCATCTGGATGGATACTTGAATAGGAAGGGTTTAGAGGGACATAGGCCAAATGCTGGCAAATGGGACTAGCTTAATTTATGATATTTGGTTGGCATGAACCAGTTGGGCTGAAAAGTTTGTTTCCATTCTGTACAACTCTATGACTCTACAGGCTTGCATTATATGTTGCTTTTCACAGTCATTGCACATCTTGAGGAATAAATATTAGTGCACTGGGGATAATTGATCTGTTACATTCACCTCAACAGCTAAATCGAGCATATATTTAACAGCTCATTCAAAAAGCAACACCACCTACCATTGTGTTATGTCTCACAAGCACTATGCAGTCTGTCTTTATCAGACATGTTCACGATAGCATCATTGTAGAGTTTGTAGCAAGGTCAGCTAGATGGATCTCCTAGAAATGAGTTCCGTGATTGGGCTGTTAACCTAGTCCAATCAGGAAACCCTGGCTGACAGATAAGAACTGGAGTGTCAGGGGTTCTGCATACTCTAGGAGCTGGCTCTGAGCTAGTTGGTTCAGTATCATGTAAATAAAGGGTGACTTGGTGACAGGATGCCGGTCTTCATGGGGTTATTTCAGTGGCAATGTGAGAAACGAACACTCCTGAAGAGATTCGCGTGCAATAGTTGTCTTTGAGTTGGGATAAGCATGTATGGCATCAAGCTGTTCTTTGGGAAGCTTGACTCATTCAATTCTGCCATCGAAGACTGCACCCAGTATCTAGAAGGAATGTATATTTTTTCTGGGCAAATGACATTGAGGCAAATGAAAAGGAACGAGTAATTCTCCTGACAGCTTGTAGACCTGCAGCTTTTTTGGTTATTAGGAGCCTAACTTTCTCAGAGGCACCAGATACTAAAACCTTTTAAGAGTTGATGGATTTAGTTAAGGAATATTATGACATCAAGCCTCCTCAGAATCCTGAGATCTATCAGTTTTACTCGGCAGTTTGAAAACAAGAAGAATACATATCGGGATTTTTGATGAGGTTGAGCTGACTGTCAGAGGCATGTGGTTTTGGTTTAGCTCTAAGTGAGATGCTGAGAGACCGTTTGGTATGTGGGATTAATAATGTGACCATGCAAAAGTGTCCTGCAGCTGAAGTCTAATTGGACTTCAAACAGGCACTATAACTGGCTTTGTTGTTAGAAAATACAGCAAATGGAGCTTTTGAATTATAGGGTATTCTGACGGACATGGGTACCCTCACCAGGCTGACTGAGCTTGAGGAACACCCCTTGAGTGTATAAGTGCATAGCCTTACTCAGGGCAGAGGAACTCTAGATGAGCCCACAAAGAACCCCAAAACTAAACCAAACCTCAGCCAAATGGTTAAAATTTTCTTGAGGATCCAAATCAGCAGGCCATTGTAGTCACTGCTGGCATCCAACTAGGCCTGAATTGAGTAAAAGAACTCATAGGCCGGTATCCAGGAGAGTGCACACACTGGGAATTCCATCTATAGCTGGTTTCGAACAGTTAAATTGCTTAACAACACCCAGGTTAGAACCAATCAAAATAAACCTCTGGTTAGATGGTCACCCAATTCTAATGGAGGTCAATACTGGTGCGGATATATCACTGATTGTGGAACCAGTCTTCACCAAAATTCACGCTGGATTCCAAACCTGAAGCTTACATAAGCCCTAGGTCAGGTGAGAACCTTAACTGGGGAACCCCTTACAGATTAAAGGTACAACTTTTTGATTCGGATCTCTAATGAGAAGCAGCTGGTTCAGTTCCCACTGACTGTCGTAAAAGGCTCGGGCCCAAGCTTGATGGGGTTAAGCGGGTTGAGAAAGATTCAATTTGGTTGGCTCAACACTTTTTGATTAGGAAATGGCTGCCAGAGTGAAGTCCTGATTAAATACCCAGAAGCTTTTCGGGAAGGTCTAGGGGCTATCAAAGCGGCCAGGGCACCTCACCTGTTGACAAGAAGCAATTCCACAATTCTGCAAGGCCTGCCCAGTGTCTTTTGCCTTGTGTACAAATGTACAGGCAGAAATCAGGAGGCTGGAGAGTGAAGGAATCATCAAACCAGTCCAGTTTGTGGAATGGGCAGCACTGGTTGTACCGATTGTGAAGCCTGACGGGTCACTTTGCCTTTGTGGGGATTTCAAACAAATGGTAAACCACTTTTTGCAGCTGGATAGATACCCATTCCCTTGTGTAAAGGAATTATACACAAAACTGGCAGGGGGTCTGTCCTCCATGAAGCTGGACATGAGCCGTGCGTTCTGCAGTTGCAATTAGATGGGGATTCCCAGAAGTATGCTACAATTAATACCCATGAGGGTTTGTACCAATATGAGACTGGCAAGTTGGGTATTGTCAGCCTGTGCCATTTTCCAGCGGACAATGGAGAACATTTTACAAGGTCTACCCCAGATTGCCATTTATCTGGATGACATGCTAACAACTAGGAAGACCAATAAAGAGCATTTAGAGAAATTGGACATTGTACTTAAATGTTTCTCCCAGGCAGGCGTATGCCTTAGAAGGGAAAAATATGTGTTCCAGGCACCCCAAGTGACCAACTTGAGCTACAGAGTCGAACAGACTGTGTTACACACAGTGGAAGATAACGTGAGGGTGATCAAAGGTGTTCCAGGTTGCACATCTGTACCAGATTTTAGGCCTGTCCTTGGGTTTGTGAAATATTGTGGAAAATTCATTTGCAACCTGACCTCTATCCTGGCACCCCTACATCTACTACTGAAAGAGTCAGCCTTGGAAATAGTCTCGTAGCCAAGAAATAGCCTTGAGGGAAAGTAAGCTATAACCGTCTAAAGTGTTAGTACACTGCGATCGGAAGCGAGATGTGGTGCTGACATGGGATGCTTCCCGTATGGTATCGGGATAGTGTTGGATCACCGATGGCCCAGCAGAGAGGAAGGACTGTTAGCGTATGCTTCGTGGACTTTGGCTGATACCAAACTGTCCTGGTTCCTGTTTCATGATAGGGCCACCACTCATGCGACAGGGACAGCTCCAGTAGAGTTCTTAAGGGGGAGAAAACTCCGCAAGTGGTCGAACCTCTTCTTCCCGGGCCTGAGGAGGGTGAAATGGCATCAGGGACACCAACGCCGGATACAAGACTACTCTAAGTGAGAGAGGCATTTATTTCAAGTGATGAAGTTGGTGAAACCACTGGAATGGCCCAGCACGGGTAAGGGGAATGGTTGACACGAGGTCAGGTCCCGTGACATACGAAGTTTATATGTTGTCGTATACCCATACGAAGTTTGGGTAGGTGAGACAATCCTGAACGAGCATGTGGACCACATGAAAGGTGCAGCCTCACAAACGCGGCAGGAGCAAAACACGCCTGGCCCCTCAGAACATCCGGCAAGGCTGTCAGAGCCCGTAGGTTCTCTGTCTCAGACTAACGACATGAAAAAAATCTCCTGAGGATGAGATGGACATGGCAGATGTTACAGCCTCGACGCCACTACTGCCCGAGGAGAAGATGAACTTCTTCCGAGAAGCTCTGGGCACTAAAGGTGGGCTATGGTCAGGTCACATGCTGTTAGTATCTGTGAAAACGGCCCAGGAGAAGCTGCAGAATAAAGAATGGGCCTATGTCCCGGGACTTAGAGGGACAGGGTGAGGTGATCGGAAGGAGGTCAGCCGGAAGGATCTTATAGAATAGGAGTTCCCTGATTGGACCAGGTTAACAGCCCCAGTCAGGGAGCCTTGCTCTAGGAGCCGGCTCTGAGCTAGCTGGGTCAGTGTCATGTACTATGTACGTAAAGAAAAGGTGACTTAGAGATGTAATACTGGCCTTCATGGAGTTATTTCAATCACCATGTCATAACGTGTGACCTGAGAGTACAACTCCACCTTAATTGTGGCCAGTTGCAGCATAACCGGCTGATGAAACAGCTCTACTGTTTGTAAGCAAATTGCTTAGTATTAGCCCAGACTCTGAAATGCCTATGTTTGTAATATTTGTACACATCAGGAAATGTGGTAGCCAGCTGCTGAAAGACCCCAATATTGGGAAGGTGGTGGAAGGGGCTTGTTCAAAGCTATCCCAGCCCTTGCCTCTGATCCCAATGCCCATCATCTCTGGAGATTCCTTTCTGTCCTGGGATTGGGCATTTATCCTGAAGCTGGGCCTCAGTCCATGACAAACAGCAGCTAGTGTGGCTGGTAGCATTCTTTAGCAATGGAGAGCTGTTTGCTTCTGATCGGAAACCTTTAGAAGTGGTATTCCTGCCTTACTGAGGGCTAGATTGTGGGGGAGGCCTGATGCTGACAGGTGAAGTGTCTGATGAATGCAATTGGTTCGGCCTGCCCTTCAGAAACAATGGATGCTTCAGCCAGTTCCTGTTGGAACAAAATCCAGTCCAAAGCTTCCATTAGTAGTCAAGAACATAGAACAATACGGCACAGGAACGGGCCGTTTGGCCCATGATGTTGTGCTGAATATGACACCAAATTAAACTAATCCCTTCTGCCTGCCCTTGGTCCATATCACTCCATTCCTTGCATATTCATCTGCTTATCTAACAGTCTCCTGAACACCCCTATCGTATATGCCTCCACCACCACTCCTGGTAATGTGTTCCACACTCCTACCACACTGTGTTTAAAAAAAAAACAAAATGTGTGCCTCTCATGTCTTTTTTGAACTTCTCCCTCTCACCTTAAATGCATGCCCCCTTGTTTTAGATATTTCAACTCTAGGAAAAAGATTCCGAACATCAACCCTATCTATGCATGTCACAATTTTATAGACTTCTATCAAGCCTCCCTCAGCCTCCAATGCTGCCGAGAAAACAAGATTTTTCTAGCTTCTCCTTGTAGCATAGCCTCTAATTTAGGCAGCATCCTGATAAACCTCTTCTGCACCCTCTCCAAAGCCTCCACATCCTTCCTGTAAATGAGGTGACCAGAACTGAACATAATACTCTAAGTGTGGCCTAACCAAAGTCTTATAAAGCTGCAGCGTGACATCCTGACTCTTGTACTCTATTCACTGATCAGTAAAGGCAAGCATGCCGCACACCTCCTTTACCACACTATCTACTTGTGTGGCCACTTTCAGGGAGCTATGGACTTGAGCCTCAAGATCCCTCTATACATCAATGTTGTTCAGAGTCCTGCCATTAACTGTAAACATTTCCTTAACATTTGAACTCCCAAACTACAACACCTCACACTTACCCAGATTAAATTCCATCTGCCATTCCTCCACCCAAACCTGCAACTGATCTATATCCCACTGTATACTTTGACAACCTTCTATACTATTCACCACTCCACCGATCTTTGTATCATCTGGATCCCTGCAGAACACCACTAGTCACGGACCTCCAGCCTGCAAAACACCCTTCCACCACCACCCTCTGCCTCCTATGGGCAAGCCAATTCTGAATGCATGTGGCCAAGTCACTCTGGACCCCATGTGTCTCCATCTTCTGGGTGAGCCGACCATGAGGGACCTTGTTGAAAACATTTCTAAAATCCATGCAGACTACATACACTTCTCTACCCTCATTGAACACCTTTGTCACATCCTTGAAAAATTAAATCAATTGTTAGGCAATGACCTGCCCTGCACAAAGCTATGCTGACTATCCCTAATTAGGCCATGCTTTTCCAAATGTGCATAAATCCTATCTCTAAGAATTCTCTCTAGTAGCTTCCCAACCACCGATGTAAGACTCCCCAGTCTACACTTTCCTGGATTATTCCTATTTCCCTTCTTGAACAGAAGAACAACATTAGCTACTTTCCAGTCCTCTGGGACCTCTCCAGTGGCTAGTGAGGATACAAAGATCTTGGTCAAGGCCCCAGCAATCTCCTCTCTTGCCTGTCTCAATAACCTGGGGTAGACACCATCGGGCCTGGGGACTTATCCACCTTAATGCTCTTCAAGAGACCCAACACCACTTCTTTCTTGATCTCAAAATGCCATAGCATATTAGTATGCTCCATACAAATCTTACTATTTTCCATTTCCTTTTCTTGGCTGAATACTGGCGTAAATTATGGTGTGTTAGCTTTCATTAATAGAGGGATTGAGTTCAAGAGCGCTGAAGTTATGCTCCAGCTATACAAAATCCTGGTTGGGCCACATCTGGAGTATGGTGTCCAGTTCTGGTCACCTCATTACAGGAAAGATGTGGAAGTGTTGGAAAAGGTACCAAGGAGATTTACCAGGATGTTGCCTGGAATGGAGGAAAGGTCTTATGAGGAAAGGTTGAAAGAGCTAGGGCTTTTCTCTTTAGAACGACGAAGGATGAGAGGTGACTTGATAGAGGTGTACAAAATGATCAGAGGTATAGATAGAGTGGACAGCCACAGACTTTTTCCTAGGGGGGAGGTAGCTATTACGAGGGGGCATAGTTTAAGTGAAAGGAGGTAGATATTGGGGAGACGTCAGTGGTAGGTTCTTTATTCAGAGAGTGGTAGGGGCGTGGAATGCATTGCCGGAGAGGGTAGTGGAGTCGGCCTTATTAGGGGCACTTAAGCAGTTATTAGATAGGCATATGGATGATAGTATAAGGTAGGGGTGGAGGTTAGATAGACCTTGGGTTTAGGGTAAAAGTTCGGCACAACATTGCTGTACAGTTCCATGTTCCATGTTCTATGTTCTAAAGTACTCATTTAGGACCTCACCCACATCCTCTGCCTCCAAGTCCAAGTTCCCTCCTTTATCTGTGAGTGCTCCTACCTTCTGCCTAGTTATGTTTATTTTTAATGTATGTATAAAATGCCCTGGGATTCTCTTTGACCCGACTTGCCAAGGTTATTTCTTGGCCCCTTTTTGCTCTCCTAATTCCCTGCTTGAGTTCTTTCCTGCTTTCTCTACATTCCTCCTGGGCCCTGTGTGATTTTAGCTTCCTAAACTTATATATGCTTCTTTTCCCCTTTTGAGTAAACTCACAACCTCAATCGTTATCCAAGGGTCCCTTATGACAACTCTTTTTTTCATTGCATCTTTCTATAATCAGCCAACATATTTGTTTCTCAATGTCTCGGTGGCTGTTGGGGAGGCCTATAGTATAATCCTTTCAAGACTGATTGATTGATTGAATCCATCTTATTTTTGAGCTCTACCCATATTGCCTCAGTGGATGAGCCCTCCAATATGTCCTCCATGATTAGTAATGCAACTCCCCCACCTCTGTTACATTCCTCTCTATCTCGGCTAAAGCAACAAAACCCTGGAACGTTGAGCAAGCAGTCCTGTCCCTCTCCCGACCAAGTCTCTGTAATGGCCACAACATCATAGTCCCATCTACTGATCCGGGCTCTAAGCTCATCTGCTTTACCTATAATACTCCTTGCATTGAAATAAACACACTTCAGCCCATTAGTACCATCATGTTCATTTACCTGTCTCTGCCTGTCCTTTCTTTCTGATTTACTGTCCTAACATGTACCTTTCCCTCAATCCCTGCACTTGCTGACCTGCTGCTCTGGTTCCTAGTCCCCTGCCACTTTAGTTTAAGACCACAAATGGAGGCCTCACTATCAGATATTCAGCAAGAAATCCGATAGGGGATTCAGAAGAAACCTTTTTACATTGTGAATATAGACCTCACTGCCACAAGGAGTAATAGAAGTGACCAGTTTGGATGAAGTTAAGGGGAAACTAACCAAGTATAAGAAGGAAGTTTTGACGGTAGATTTAGAAGAGATGAGCTCAGATCAGGCTTGAGTGACGCATAAACAGTAGCATGGACTTATTTAAAATGGCCACATATCCCATATAATTCCATGTTTCTGCCCAAATGTGATGAGGAATATCCACCCTCAGATGTTAACCTGGTTGTGCTCAACTGTGTTGTAATATCCTGCAGTGAGTAACTCATCCCCTGACTCCTCAAAGTCTGTCTGCCATCTCCAAGGCACAAGTTGGGAGTGCAATGGAATATCCTCCTGCCAGTGTAGATGACTGCATCTCCAGTAACACTAAAGGAACTTGACACCATCTAGGTCAAACCAGTCTGCTTGACTGGCACCCCTCCAATATTCATTCCCTTCGTTTCTAATGTGCAGTGGTAGCAGTGTATGCTACCTACAAGAGGCACTACAATAACATACCAACTCTCCTCAGGTTGTACATTTCAAACTCGTGACCTCTAACATCTAGAGATACAACAGCAGATTTGCATTGAAACACCACCATCTGTAAGTTCTCCTCCAAGCAACACATCATCCTGACTTGGAGTTATATAATATTCCATTCTTTGGGTCAAAATCCTGGACCTTCCTTCCTAACAGCACTGTGGGTATTCCCACACCCTGACAACTTCAGCGACTTAAGATGGCAGCTGCCCACCACCTTCTTCAGGGCTATCAGGGATGGACAATAATTCCTGGCTCAGTAAATAACACTGACATTCCAGGAATGGAAAAAAAATCCTTTTTAATAGTTTTCTTTTCATGCAATGTGGGCATCACTGGCTAGGCCCACATTAAGAGTTACTGATATGCACTGGGTCTCATATCACGTAGGCTAGACCTGGCAAGGATGGCAGATTTGCTTCCCTAAAGGATATTAATGAACTAGGTGGGTTTTTACAACAATTGACAGTAGTCATGTGGTCATTCTTTGGCTAACTTTTATTTTAATTCCAGATTTTCTTGACTGAATTCAAATTTCATCATTTACACTTTTAGGATTCAAACCGTAGCCTGGGATACCGGATTACTGGTCCAACGACATTATCACTAAGCCACTGTCTTCTCAGTGCAGTGGTGGTGCATCGGGCATTCCTCAGTATTAACCCTTTCAGACCCTTACACATTATATGTCTCCCAAAATTCTGTCTCATTACAATTACGTTTGTTATTACAATTCCATTTACCGCCACACCATCTCTTCTCAAGTCTTCGTCTTCCCAAATTTCATGCAGTCTGCGGATTTCCGTATTCCCCCCCCCGAAGGCATTCTTTTTGGACATGCTGACTGGCTGAAGACTATTAGCTGATTAACTTCCTGACAGTGTGAGGTCTAAAGATCCCTTGCAATAATTAAAATCCTCAACAGGTTCATCCAAAGTAACAGGCGTCTGAGCTGCTCTTGTAGCTCATTGCAAACTGAGAATCAAAGTGACAAAGTGGCAGAATTGAAGCCTAAGCAGATTTGAAGCCTAAGCAGCCTTGGTTTGACTAAAGAAGAAGATTACAGCACATTATTAATGTGTTTATTAATTACAATTATAATTAATTAATTAATTACAATTATAATTAATGTGTATTAATTACAACACATTATTATTAATGTGTTGTAAGAAAAAATTAAGAAAAGACAAGAGTACCTTTTTAAGGCTGTGTTAAAGGCACAAAGCATTTATTCAAACCATCGTGTGCAAGAATCATCCAGCAATAAACTGGAAAAAAACAGGGATCATTACCAGAACCAGACAGCAGGAAACATTCAATAAAAGACTCTTAAAGAAGTTGGAATCATTTCTTAAAGTTATAAATAGTGCGAGTCATTTGCTATGGCTTGATTAAAGTATGCATCATTTATTAAAGTTGGGGTGTGGAATTGATTCAGTAAAGCCATTAGAGAAGGAATTTGTTTATCAAGGTCACAAACTGCAAAATTCGTCTAGTGAAATCATTGAAAAGGCAGGATTCATCCATTTTAGCTTCAAAACACAGGAAAACCCTCCAGTACAGCACCACAGACTAGAAGCACCGTTCTGACTGTAATGTAAAAGCCTTTAATGAAACAAATTGAGAAACAGCTTGCTGATTTGACCAAAATGGGCACTGCTTCTCTGGTTATGAATCCAACCAAATGTTGATGGAACATAGCTGTCATATCCAAGACTAATGGGTACACTGAATTTGTATTGATCTTACACAGCTACACAAGGTAGTGGTGAGAGAAATCCACCTGTGGTAGATTAATATTTTTATCCACAGGTACAGATTTCATGACACTCCATTGGTCAAGCAATCAAGATTGTCTATCACATTCCTAACTCCATTTGGAAGATTTTCCTTCAAACAATTACCATTTTGGATCACTTCATACCCAAAAACTTTTCAAGCGACAATGTCCTACATTTTACAATATCTTTCTGGAGTCATCTATCAGATGAATGACATATTGATACATAGGGAACTCATTGTGGTAGTTTGATCAGAGAGCACTAGCAGCCTTAACGTGCTGATTCCTTACTGCATTTCTGAATGACAGGTCCACCAACTTGAATGTGGACTAGCACCATTAGAGTTGCTGAAGGAAAGGAAGTTGAAGACTCAGCTCTCCATCCTATCAAGAGGGTTGACCATATATACGCCCATGGCACCAAGAAGATGTATATAAGCAGGATTAGTCCTGCCTTGCACATCAGACCACACACTTTGATAAGCATAACTATGAGAAACAGTTGATATATTTGGACCGGTGGCAACAGGTATGGATGCATCCTGGCCTCCTCCAGAGGTCCCTAGCATCACAGATGCCTGTATTCAGACAACTTGATTCACTCCACGTGATATCAAAAACAGCTGGAGGCTCTGGATAATGCAAAGGCTAAGGACCGTGACAACATTCTGGCAATAGTACTGTAGATGTGTGCTCCAGAATTTGCCAGTTCCTAGTCAAGCTATTCCTATACAGCTGCAACACTGGCATCGACCCAACAATGGAAAATTTCCCAGTTAAGTCCTGTACATTAAAATCAGGACAAATGCAACCAGGCCAATTAATGCTGCATCAATCTGCTCTTACAGAGTCATAGAATCATAGAGTCACACAGACCCTTCAATCCAACCAGTCCATTCAACCATGATCCCAAATTAAACTAGTCCCATCTGCCTGCGCTTGGCCCATATCCTTCCAATCATTTCTTATTCATGTACTTATCCAAATGTCTTTTAAACATGTCTTGTAACTGTACTTGCATTCATTACTTCCTCTGGAAGTTCATTCCACATAAAAAACACGCTCTGTGTAAAAATGTTACCTCCATGACTCTTTTAAATCTATTCTCCTCTCATAAAAATATGCCCCCTTGTCTTGAAGTTCCCAACCCTAGGGAAAAGACACCTGCCATTCACTTTATCTACACTCTTCATGATTTTATAAACTTCTATAATATCATGCCTCAACCCTCTACACTCCAGTGAAAAAGTCTCAGCCTATCCAGCCTTTCTTTATAACTCAAACACTTCAGTCCCAGCAACATCCTAGTAAATCTTTTCTGAACCCTCTCTAGCTTAATAATATCCTTCCCATAATAGGGCAACCAGAACTGGACACAGTAGTCCATAACAGGCCTCACCAATGTCCTATACAACCTCAACATGATGCCCTAACCCCTATACTCAGAAGTCTGAGCAATGAGGGCAAGCATGCTAAATGCCTTCTTAACTACTCTGTTAACATGTGATGAAAACTTCAAAGAATTATGTGCCTGCACCCCCAGATCTCTCCATCCTACACTACCAAGGCCCTACTTTTAATTGATTACTGTTGATCATCAGTAAAGTGACGGAAGATACATCAACAGTTCTATCAAAGGGCACTTGCTCAATGATAACCTGCTTACTGATGCCCAGTTTATGTTCCACCAGTGCCACTCAGTTCATGTTCTCATTACAGTCTTGGTTCAAGCATGACAAATGAGCTGAATTCCAGAGGTGAGGTGAGAATGCGTCATCTCAGCCCCAGGACATCTCTGCAGGAGTTCTCAGGGTAGTGCTTCATCAATCCTCCATCGTAACTCAGAAGTGGATGTCCACTGGTGATTGCAGAATGTTCAGCACTATTTCACAACTCCTCAGATACTGAAGCAGTCTGTGGCCAAATGCAGTGATTCCTGGACAATATCCAGGTTTAGGCTGACAAGTAGAAAATAACATTCCCACCACAAAAGTGCCATTCAATGGCCATCTCCAACAAGATTTTCTAATCACCATCCTTTGTCATTCAAAAGGTTTATCATCATGAATTCACCACTATCAACATACTGGAGATTACCAATGGCCAGAAAATGTAGTGGTCTCACCATATGAGTACTGTGGTTACATAAGCAGGTGAAAGGCTTGGAATCCTGCAATGAGTAATTCACCTCTTGACTCCCCAAAACCAGTACAACATCTACAAGGCACAAGTCAGGAGTGTGATGGAATACTCCTCACCTGTTCTGGATGAGTACATCTTCAACAACACAAAAAAGGCTTGACACCATTCAGGACAAAGCAGCCTGTTTGATTGGCACCCCAATCACATCTTCAACATTCACTCCCTTCACCACAGATGTACAGTAGTAGCAGGGTGTACCATTTACAGAAGGCATTATGGTAACTCACCAAGGTTCGTCCAATAGTATATTCCAATCCCATACCTTACTGAAGGGCAACGACAGCAGATGCATGGGAATGTCATGATTCAGAATGCACAGCACAGATACATTGCAAAAAAAAATAGAAAAATTCTAAAAGGAGAAGCCACCATCCATGGTTAACTGATAAAGTTTAGATAGTATCAAATGTAAAGAATGTATACATTGTGCAATGATAGGCGGCAGGCCAAAAGATTAGAAAAATGTATTAAAAAAGCAAAGATTGACTATAATATTAAGAAGGAGGGAAAATTAGACCATGAGAGAAAGCTAGTTATAAATATAAAAGCAGATAGTAAGACCTTCTACAGATAGGTTTTTTAAAAAATTAACAAAGTGAGTATGGGTTCTATTCGAAAAGAGTCTACGGAAATAATATGGAAATAAGGACATGGCAGTTGAATTGAACAAGGCTGTTTGCATTCACCACTACTACAGAGGATGTATATAATGTCCCAGAAATAGCTGTATATTAGGAACTGAAAGGGAAGGAGGAACTCAATGAAATGACAATCACCAAGGAAGGGGTAAAGAGCGAACGGTAGGAGCTGTGGTCTGACAAATTCTCACATCCTGATGGGCTGCACCCTAGAACGTTAAAAGCAGTAGCTAGTGAGATAGTAAATGAGGTTGGTTTTAATTTCCTATATTCAGGGATGGTTCCATTAGATTGGAAAATAATGAATATAAATCATTTATTCAAAAAGGGAGGCAGAAGGCATGAAAATGCAGACCAGTTAGTTTACTATCTATCAGAGGGAAGCTATTGTTTAAGACTTTATAGCAGGGCACTCAGAAAAAATTGGGAAATCAGACAACATGGCTTTGTGAAAGCAAAATCATGCATAATCAAAATCATGTGCTGTGGAAAAAGGAAAACTAATGAATGTACTGTACATGGATTTCCGGAAGGCTTTTGATGAAGTGCCATGTCAAGGTTATTGTGGAAAATAAAATTTCATAGTCTGGGTGGTAAAATATTGGCATGGATCGAAAACTGACTACCAAACACAAATCAGACAGTAGGAATAAGTGGCTCATTCTCTGGTTGGCAAGGTATAGCAGAGGTGTGGCATAGAGATTAGTGCCAGGGCCTCAATATTTTTGATTTGTATGAATGACTCAGCAGACCATGTACATAAGTATTAGCATCAAGCCTCAGCTCATTACTACCTGTGTTAATGATAAGACGAGGGGAACTAAGTGTAATGTATCCAGGTTGGATATAAAATACCAAATTAGGTGGGAAAGTAAATGATGAAAAGGCCACAAAGAGAAAGATATTGGCTGGTTGGATGATTTGGCAAAAACTGGCAGATGCAATACAATGTAGGGAAGCGTGAAATTATCAAGTTTGTTAAAAAAATATTTTTTGGATAGTGAGAGTCTAGAAATAAGTAAGTGGTGAAGATAACAGAGTCAGCTGTGGGAAATAGATGGGCAAGAACTTGGCAGATATTATGTGGGAAAATGTGAGGTTATGCACTTTGGCAGGAAGAACAGAGGAACTGAATATTATTTAGTTGGAAAAAAAAGGTTGCAGCACAAGGCAATTTGTCAGTTCTCGTGCACATATCACAAAATGCTAGCGCACAAATTCAAAAAGGTAATAGGGAAGGCAAATAGAATGTTAGTCTTTCTTTCAAAGGGAACGAACGATAAAAATAGGAAGTCTTGCTAAAACTGTACAAGGTATTAGATATGCCACACCTAGAATATTGTGAATAGTTTTGGCCCTTATCTAAGGAATGGTACAGAAGTCAATTCATAGAAGGTTTACTAATTTGATCTTGAGTATGGAGGGATTTGCTAATGAGGAGAGGTTGAGTAGGTTGGGCCTGTACTCATTGGAATTTAGAAGTGTGAATGGTGACCTTATAGAAAGGAGGTTTGCCAGAGTGGATGCTGAGAGGTGTTTCCTTATGTGGGAAATTTGAGGATGAGAGGCCATAACGTCATCAATTTAAAACAGAAATAAACAGAGATTTCTTGTCTCAAAGAGTAGTGAATCTGTGGAATTCTCTACTGCAGAGGGCTGTAGAGACTGAGTCAGCAAGTATATTCAAAGCTAGGACAGACAGATGTTTAATCAGTAGGAGAAAGTCAAGGTGTGGGGGAAAGCAGAGTTGAGGGTTATCAAATTAGCTATGATCTCATTAAATGGCAGCGCTGTCTCAGTGGGCTGAATGGCGCCTCTTTCTGCTCTAGGTCTTATGGAAAATGTTTGCATTCAACCTGGATATTCTTCTACATGGTTCACAGAAAATTCACAAGCAGATCCAGAGAGCATTTAGAAAGGTAAGTAGTAAGTTAGTTTTTCTTACAACGATATCAGAGTATTAGAATAAAAGAAATCTTATAACACCTATACATGACAAGGTATGGCCTGATAAGACCATAAGACCATAAGACATAGGAGTGGAAGTAAGGCCATTTGGCCCATCGAGTCCACTCCGCCATTTAATTATGGCTGATGGGCATTTCAACTCCACTTATCCGCACTCTCCCCATAGCCCTTGATTCCTTGCGAGATCAAGAATTTATCAATCTCTGCCTTGAAGACATTCAACGTCCCGGCCTCCACTGCGCTCCGTGGCAATGAATTCCACAGGCCCACCACTCTCTGGCTGAAGAAATGTCTCCTCATTTCCGTTCTAAATTGACCCCTCTAATTCTAAGGCTGTGCCCACGGGTCCTAGTATCCCCACCTAACGGAAACAACTTCCCAGCATCCACCCTTTCTAAGCCATGCATTATCTTGTAAATTTCTATTAGATCTCCCCTCAACCTTCTAAACTCTAATGAATACAATCCCAGGATCCTCAGCCGTTCATCGTATGTTAGGCCTACCATTCCAGGGATCATCCGTGTGAATCTCCGCTGGACACGCTCCAGCGCCAGTATGTCCTTCCTGAGGTGTGGGGCCCAAAATTGGACACAGTATTCTAAATGGGGCCTCACTAGAGCTTTATAACGTCTCAGAAGCACATCACTGCTTTTATATTCCAACCCTCTTGAGATAAATGACAACATTCCATTCGCTTTCTTAATCACGGACTCAACCTGCAAGTTAACCTTTAGAGAATCCTGGACTAGCACTCCCAGATCCCTTTGTACTTCGGCTTTATGAATTTTCTCACCGTTCAGAAAATAGTCCATGCCTGTATTCTTTTTTCCAAGGTGCAAGACCTTGCATTTGCTCACGTTGAATTTCAGCAGCCATTTCCTGGACCACTCTCCTAAACTGTCTAAATCATTCTGCAGCCTCCCCACCTCCTCCGTACTACCTGCCTGTCCACCCAACTTCGTATCATCAGCAAACTTTGCCAGAATGCCCCCAGTCCCTTCATCCAGATCATTAATATATAAGGTGAACAGCTGCGGCCCCAACACTGAACCCTGCGGGACACCACTTGTCACCGGTTGCCATTCCGAAAAAGAGCCTTTTATCCCAACTCTCTGCCTTCAGTCAGACAGCCAATCCTCAATCCATGCCAGTAACTCACCTCGAACACCATGGGCCCTCACCTTACTCAGCAGCCTCCCGTGAGGCACCTTATCAAAGGCCTTTTGGAAGTCTAGATAGATAACATCCACTGGGTTTCCCTGGTCTAACCTACTTGTTACCTCCTCAAAGAATTCCAACAGGTTTGTCAGACACGACCTCCCCTTACTAAATCCATGCTGACTTGTTCTAATCCGACCCTGCACTTCCAAGAATTTAGAAATCCCATCCTTAATGATCTGGGCTTCTAACAAAAATTGACACAATTAAACTACTGATTATCTCCCAAATTCTAGGAAGCACTTCCAGTCCATTAATAATGATTCCTCTTACATAATAGGCACTGTTCGTGCACATGATACATATGTTTATGAAGTGTCTAACAGTCCTGAAATAGCTTTACTTATCTCACTACTGGGTGGAATGCAATAACTAATGTGCCAACAACTCAGAGGGAGATCGTCAGATAAATCAATAAACAGTAGAAAAATAACTCACTGCAGTTTGATAACGTATTTGTTTGGAAAAACAACCTTCGTCTGGATGGATAAAAAGCACAGCATTTGCACAGGATCCCTGCAACATTTATACACACTGCCCATACCAGCTAATCAAGACTTGAGTGAAGTTAACAACGAAAGCAAGCTGGGTGAATTGTTCAGAAGTCTATGGAAGGAGTTGTCTTGAGAAACCAAATGGCCATTTTAGTTCCAGGTTTTCTTCTATTCCGACTGAAATCTAAGACAGAGCGTTTCAACCATTTCTTAAAAGCTTACACTGTAAATCTATTTTGAAATGAAAATAGAATTGGCAAAATCTCCTTGTGTTCACATAGCCAACTGGTTTACCAGTCTGCACAATGGGATATTAGAAAAGCTCAGCTTGGAGCTTGCATGCACTACTTATACAATACTCATACAACGTGAGTTCCCTGATTGTTAATCTGGTCCAGTCAGGGAGCCGTGGCTGAAAAATACAAACAGGAGTATCAGAGGTTCTATTCACTCTGAGAGCTGGCTCTGAGGGTGCTGGATCAGTGTCAAGGACTCTCCACGTGTAAATAAATGGTGACTTGGTGATAGGATACCGTTCTCTGTGGAGTTATTTCAATTACCATGGCAGCCACATTACCCAAACACATTTAACAACTCGCAGATAGATTTCCTTCTCCATTTAAAGGGAAGGTGGCACAAACTGGCAGGAGCAAGGCTAGAGAGAAGGGGAGATGCATGCCATTTATTCCATGTAGGAAATGGTAGAGGCCATTACTTGCAGGATCATTGCTGTTTTCTGGACAGTGATAGCCTCGATCCTTCACAGATGACAATATCCTCAGTACCCGAACATTTGTTCTCACATCCCACCATCCATTCACCACATACTCTTTTGAGAATCACTGGCTGGACCAGCATTTATTGCCCATCTGTAATTGCCCTAGGGAAGGTGACGGTGAACTGCCTTCTTGGACCGCTGCCGCCTGTGGTGTAAATAAACTCATGGAGCTGTTAGGAAGGTAGTTCTGGGTGTAAGCTTGCATTTTTAACTTTCCTTCTCTTTTCACACTTGCATTATCTTTGTACCTTTTTTCCAGATTTGTAGGAATTGCAACATGGCCAGGGAGCAGAAGTGGACTAAGAAATATGGATCACAAGACATGCACCTGATTTCCCACTTGGAGACACTAGCTCAGACATTGAAATGATGAGTTCCTTTGTACAATAGATTGATGGAATTAACATGTGATGAAATACACAGTGCATTGCAGTTAGGGCAGGGATAAAGGATTGTATAGAGGAAAAGAGCCAACTTGCTGGAGGATGAGGTTGCATTGTGCCTTGATACAGAGAACTCAGATGAGAAATTCACTGGGTCAGGCTACAGATGAAAGCTGATGGATGCACACAACAATATGTTTGATGCACTGGGAAGCCAATATGGAGATGTCTTCCACCAATGTGGTACAGAGATGTGAACAAAGTTTGGAGCACATCCTTTCCAGCGTGGAACTGATGGCCTCTTCCAGCAATACACCTCTGAACCCAACCATGATACAGAGCTTTGAAGCAAATTACTGCAGATGCTGGAATCTGAACTGAAAACAAAAAAAATGCTGGAGATCATAAGGGGTCAGGCAGCATCAATGGAGAGAAAGCAAGCTAACGATTTGAGTCTAGATGATTCTTCATCAGACTCTGATTAAGAGTCATCTAGACTCGACATAAAGCTTGCTTTCTCTCCATGCATGATACAGACCTTCATGGACACTCTCCTTGTTTCCATGTGGCAGCATCCACAGAGGAAGCTCAGAGTGAAGCAATGTATAAAATCTGACTGCTATCGTGCAAACGCAGCTGGCTGCCAGGTAAATTCCGACTGCTGACACCATGGTTGTTGATACCAGTTTCCAGCAAGGCTTGCACAGCTGTCCAGCTATCTGTCTTAGGCATTAGCATAGTGCTAATGTCACCAGACTGGTAGACCAGAGGTCTGGGATGGTGATCTAGGGATATGGGTATGTGTCCCATCATGGAACAAATCAGGAATATAAGGACTGTCTCAAGAATGGTGGCCATGAAAACTATCATTGATTATCAAAACCGAAAAGAGGTAAAGGCAAACGAGAACACAATGGGCTGATTGGCCTCCTTTTGCACCATATGCACGATTATTCAGATTGTTGATGCCCCTTGGTAGAAGGAACAGTGGCTTCAGAGACTATAAGCCGGCTGTCATCTCTCAGGATGACAGCTTACCCCCTTCCTGCTAATGTTCGTACTGATAGCAGTCAGTCAGCTAGCCAGCTAGCTCACGGTGTGCCTACCCCATGCCTATACTGTGCAACCTGAATCTGACCTTCTTGGGCCAAAGCTAATTGGAACTGTCTTGTGGGACCATCTACAGTCTTTTATAATAAATGTCAGCACATTTCTGTCTGTCATACTTCAGCTACTGGGATACTACTTGATACAGGCAGTAGGGCAGGCAACAGCACACAGAAGTTAAACAATGTTGTGTACAATATGGGTGAAGTATGGTATAATTTTGTTTTACGTTGTTATTTTGAGTTGGCTTCTATTTTTGCTTTATGACCAAGATCGCATGTGTAATGGTCAGCAACAGAGGGAAGGCAAGGCGCTGTTGGCATTGAGGGTTCTGCTTCTGGTTCTTTATGTACAACCCTATGAGAAAGTGACTCTTTAGCTTGTGGCCTCCATCCTCTTCCTCTGCTTTCATTCTCTCCTCATCCTCCTTTTCCCACCCCCATATCCCATTCTCCCTCTTCCAGCAGCTTGTTCTGTTCATTGTGGCCTCTGTTCATTGCGGCCTCTGTTCATTCTCTCAATCACAATTTATTCCAACAGACAGCCTACTAGGGCAGTCACTGTATCCGATAGGCTTTAAATCAGCAAATCAATTGGCAGCATCCGTCACACAACTCCCTACAATGCTTTGAAAAATTGCCAAGCGCCAAAAACACACAAAATCATTACAACTTCCTGAGGAAATCAACCAGTAACGAGCCTTGCTGATACCCTTACGTAGCACTGGTATGTATGGGTCATGGGCTTTCCTTCATGCTCTTAACATGCATTCAACTGTACCAGCTCAGGGGAGTGAATCGGGTGCAATGCAGAACTTTAAAATGGCAGCACTGGCATCAGGTCAGCACAGCATCTGGATTGATGCCTTGATGGGCCTATTCTGCTTCCTTGTAGCAAACATTAAAACGTGCACTAACCCCTTTGCAGAAACAGCGCCTGTTACATTTCAGATCAGAAGTGCATGTGTTGTGACGATATTATGGCTTTAACAGGCGTGTTTTGTCCTGGTTCTATTTTGAAGAGAGATTTTGAGCCATAGCTTACCAGCTGCCTATTTGAAACCAATAAAGTAAACAGCTTGTGCGGCCTTAAAATATGGAGCTGGAGGAACACAGCAAGTCAGACAGCATTTGAGGAGAAGGAAAGTCGACATTTTGGGTCGGAACCCTTCATCAGGCCCGAGGAGGGGACGGAGCTCAGAAATAAATAGAGGGAGGGAGGTGGGGCTGGGGGAAGAAAGTGGGTTGGAGATAGACGGATGCAGGTCGGGCATGGTAGAGATTGGTCAATGGGAAGGGTGGGTTGGATAGGTGAGAAGGAAGATGGGCAGGTTGTGTCAGGTTAAGGAGGTGGGGATGAGAAGAAGGGCTGGACATGGGATGAGGCCGGGGCTTGGGAGATGTTGAAGCTGGTGCATTCTATGATGAGGTCTTTGGACTGTAAGCTCCCGAGGCAGAATATAGTGTTGTTCCTCCAGTTTACGTGTGACCTCATTACGACAGTGTAGGAGGCCCAGGATGGACATGTCACCAAGGCAGTGGGAGGGGGAGTTGAAATGGCTAGCAACCGGAAGATGGTGTTGATTGGAGCGTACAGAGAGCAGATGCTCCGCAAATCGGTCACCGAGTCTGCACATGGTCTCTCTGATGTAGAGGAGACCACATCAGGCGCAATGGATACGGTAGACCAGGTTAGAAAATATAGAGGTCGAATTTGGAATGATTATTTGGGATCTTGGATGGAGGTGAGAGGGGAGGTGTGGGGGCAGCTGTAGCACCTCTGGCGATTGCAGGGTGTGGTGGAAGGGTTGGTGGGAATGTGGAGCAGATGAGGGAGCTGTGGAGCGAGCAGTCCCTATGGAAAGCAGGTAGGGGTGGGAAAAGAAATATCTCTTTGGTGGTGGGGTCTGATTGCAGGTGGCAAAAATGGCAGAGGAAGATGTGTTGGATTTGGAGGTTGGTGGGATGGTATGCGGCCTTAAGTTTTTTTTTAAAATGTTGGAACAGTAGAAGCAGCATTAATGGGTAGAATCAGGGTCCCACAGAACTAGGCGTCAGGTTTAACTTTTGGCAGTTGTTTGGGGTTTGAAGTTGGTTGTAAAAACTGTTATTCATCTCTCTGCTACACCTAAAAACATTGGGTTCTCTCTCTGTGGCCACAATCGCATGTGAGACAATCTGTTTTACTGAATAATTTGCCTTTGGCAAGGGTGTGTTTCTTGGATGTTACTATATTGGAACAATTGCTGTTTGGTAGTTAAGTAATATATCATTCTGGTAAGTTTTCTAATAGAGTTAAAGATATATCAATTTTTTTTGATTTGTATTTTAACAGTTGGTTAAAAATGAAGTGTGTGTTGCTTAAAGCTGAGCAGTATAACTAATCGAATTACATCTGGAACACAGCACCCTATGCTTGCCTTTAAATAGGATAAGAGTTAGGGGTAGGCTATCTCTTTGAAATTTTTGAAGGGGTTTTGGTCTGGTCTGTAACTATGTGTTGTGGAAGCCATTTTGGAAACTCAAAGATCACCAATAGCACTCAATAATAGGCTGTACTGAGCCCAATTTCTCAGGCCTTTTGTTAAAGAAGGAAGGAAAGAATGAGGAAGGTCAAACTTCCTCAGTTCTGTGGTTTTAGGAATGGCTCAGAATGGTAGATGGTGCAATGAGGTTTGATTTTAATTGAGGAAGAGTGAGCAGCACAACATATTTTTGCAAATGATAAAGTCTCAACATTAATACTTGTTCTTTACTTCTGTTAATGTAAAACTTCCAGATTTAAAATGCCTTTGAGCAGAATGTGTCAGCTAACAGGGTAAGGTACAATTGTGTGAGCGGAATGTGACTACTCCTGTATATAAATGCCTAGAATTGGTGGAGTGGGGCATCAGTTCTAAAATATATTGGCCACAATGTGGATGTATTGCAGTGAAGAAATCAGGAAGCTTGGCAATCAATAGGTTAAACAGTGTCCCTTATCTAATTTGTTTTAAGCAATCAGAGATAAAATAAAAGGAAGGACTGGGAAAGAGGGTGTATTAGAGGGGGTGGACTTAATGTCAAAACAAGTACAAAAACTGAAGCAACATAAGGGAAAGTAAGATTGAAACAAGGGAGAAGACAGTAAAGAAAATAAGTTAAACTTAGAGGGCAGGTTTTCCAATGGCCGGACAGTCATTATTCCAGAATGGATGAGAGTTGTGCACAGGGATCCTGTGGCTTCCCCATCACAGCAGACTCTGTAGGAACTGCCCAGGAAATTGAACTTTCCACCAGGCAATTTCACTAGGCTCCATATTAAAGTCTTCACAACAATCAGAGATTTCGGAGGGTTCTGATGAAGTTAATAAAATAGGTATTCACAAAATGTTAGACTATTAAATATGTAGTCTAACACCTGAGTAACTATGAGACTGACCTCATACTTAACTCATAAACACCACCCCTGCCAACCAACCTGACCCAACACCTGAACTCCTCCTCCCCAGCCATCCCTTCCCTTCTACCCATTAGCTAATTTCAACACCCCTGCCCTCCTGCACAGCACCCAAACTGACTCCGGCTGCTGGGCCCAAAACCCTGGATCTGACAGCTACCCTCCTCTGCTTGAGCCCGTTTCTTCAGCTGACCCTGACCTACCCTAAACACTTACATGCCACCATTTCACCTTGAATCTTGGCATCCTACTCTCTTCCCAGCTGGCATCCTTGTACACTTAGAGTCATAGAATCCCTACTGTTCAGAAAGAAACCATTCAACTCATTGAGGCTGCATGAACACTCTGAAGACCACACCACCCACACCCAGTTCTCACCCTATTCCTGTACCCCTGCATTATTGCTAATCCATATAACCCGCATGTCCCTGGACACTATGGCCAACCTGCTTAACCTACACATCTTTGGACTGTGGGAGGAAACCAGTGCAGACATGGGGCGAATGCGCAAACTCCACACAGTCACCTAACACTGGAATTGAACCTGGGTCCCTGGTGCTTTGAAGCAGCAGTGCTAATTACTGGACCACCAGGCCGCCCTATTACCCATCCATCTGGAACTCAACAGTTCCAGCACCCTAACGTCATCTTTACCTTATACTCTTACCATTTGACAGCAGCTGTCAAAATGACTGTCCAGTTTGTCTCATTGTTCATTTTCTCTGGCAGTTCTGTGCAACGAAATAACTGTCAGAATGGAATGGCCCCTCTGCATTTCTGACGGAGACCTGAGAAGAATCTCCTCTGAGAAATATGCAGCTTCCTTCTTTCATAAAAAAAAATGGCTGGAGTGGCACTCTGTATGAGATTGCCACTCACTGGAAATTCTGGCCCATAATGTTTGTATTTTGCAAGTATCTAAAAATAATTCACAACCTGAAGCAATGAGACTTCCCTCTTTAACTGTTCCTTTTTCAGGCCAGAGAAATTGTTTGGCAGTTAGTAATGATTTTTGGTGTTCTTTCGATGAATGTGGAAAGATGTTGTTAAACTTGAAAGGGTTCAGAAAAAATTTACAAGGATGTTGCCAGGGTTGGAGGGTTTGTGCTGTAGGGAGAGACTGAATAGGCTGGGGTTTTTTCCCTGGAGTGCTGGAGGCTGAGAGGTGACCTTATAGAAGTTTATAAAATCATGAGGAGCATGGATAGGGTGTAGCTAAGGTCTTTTTCCCAGAGTACGGGAGTCTAAAACTAGAGGGTACAGGTTTAAAGTGAGGGGGGGAAGATTTAAAAGAGACCTAAGGGACAGCTTTTTCACAGAGAGTGGTGCATGCATGGATTGAGCTGCCAGAGGAGGCGTTGGAGGTGGGTACAATTACAACGTTTAAAAGGCATCTGGATAGGTAAGTGAATAGGAAGGGTTTAGAGGGCCATGGGCCAAATGCTGGCAAATGAGACTAGATGTGTTCAGGATATCTGGTCATCATGGACAAGTTGGACTGAAGGGTCTGTTTCTGTGTTGTCCAACTCTATGACTCTATTTAGGTATTGTTGGCAAGGCTAGCATTTGTTGCCCATTCTTAATTGTCCTTGAGAAGCTGGTGGTGCTCTGTCTTCTTGAACTGACACAGTCCATGTGCTGTGTGCAAACCTGAACAGACTGAAATAGAACAATTGATAATGGAGAACAAGGAAATGGCAGAGCAATTAAGCAACAACTTCTATTCTCTCTTCACAGAAGACACAGAAAACTTTCCAGAAATGCTAGGGAAACAATGGCTTTTTAGGAAGGAAAATATTGAAGAAATTAGTGAACAGAGCTGGAGAAGTTAATGGGATGCTGATAAATCCCCAGGGCCTGATAATTTACGTGCTAGGTCCTGAAAGCCGTGGCTATGAAAATAGTAGCTGCATTGGTTGCCATCTTTGAACATTCTGTAGATTCTGGCACAGTCCCAGCAGATTGGAGGTGGCAAATGTAATCCCAGTGCTTAAAAAAGGAGGGAGTGAGAAAACTGGGAAGTTAGCCTATCCTCAGTAGTAAGGATAATGCTGGAGTCTATCATAAAACGTGTGATAACAGGGCACGTACCACACAAAGTCAACAAGTATTTATGAAAGGGAATATCCCCCTTGTTTCACATAGGCCCCAGGTGAATGACAGCTTGAAAAGCGAGCGAGTAGCCCTGAGATACAGCTAATCTATTCCGTGAGCTGGCTGACAGTTCTCGCAGTAGCACTGTAATGAGAGGTGCTGGTGTGCACCAAAATCCAGCATTAAAGTACCAGAACTGTGAGTGAATCAGAGATGTGCTGTCAAGGTGTAGAGAGGTTGGCACGTGTCAGTTGACAAGGTCCATGGATGGAGTTTCATATGGCCACTGCCATACTGTGAGATGTTGGTGCCGGGTAGACAAGATAGTGGTCCAGAGGAGCAAGTGGTGAGCTAGAGTGGTTAGGTAAACTCTGAAGTTCATGTTGGGAATTCTCAGTGTCTAGCTTCTATCTAGTGTGTGGTGGATTATGAACCTACATGTTAATGAGGTGGAATTTGCTCATGAAGGTGATAATGAACAATAATCCTCAATAATAGCCATCTCACTGCCTCCTAGCAAGATTCTCACCTCAATGCCCGGAATTCTGTGGGAAAATGCAATTTATTGCTCCTGATGTCAAGAAAGACCTCGATGGACTTCTCATGTGATTCTCCCAGATTTCCCACCAGGACCCACATCATTCAGGGTCTTTTAAGATTCCACCCAGGATTTGCTTTATTCAACATTCCCTCAGCTTCAGATGGCAACTTGTATCATAAACCAGATGTTCTGTTTCTTTTTCAGTAACTTGCTGCGTATTGTGTCCACATTTGAGCTGAACAGATGCCAAGTATGTTGACTTGTGTCAAGTTATTATTTGAAGTGACTGTTGAATTTTTGTTAAATCTGCAAACCCTTGTTCTTTTTGAGCGGAAGTTGAGGAACTAAAATAACATTAGGAAGTTAATGCAGCACAAATGCCACTGAGCTCCGTTTCCAGTGATATATCTGAGTAAAACATGCTGTGGTGGATTAGGCAGAGTTTGATCTGTTGCTGGACTTAAGTAATCTTGTCTTTAGAAATTACATTTTCATTGCACAGTACTATGTTTGGTAGTCCACTGTCATCCTCGTCTTTTCAATAAACTTAATATTCATAGTTAAGAACTCCCACTAATGGACTTTAAGCTTATTACAACATTGAACTGAACAGCTATTTTAAGGTGATTGAGAATTCTGAGTGAACCAGTTTAGGATTATTGAAGTATTTAGGAAATTTATTTCATGTAACATTAACCGTACTTCCCTACAGTATATTTTCCCTGATTTTAGTTGCTCATGTTCCATGTTGACAGCATAGAAAGTTGACCATCTCTAAGTTAAGGACTCATATCTATAGAGCACCTTTTCACAGACTCACAAATGGCTTCAAACACAATTAAATGCATTGAAGTGCACTCACTGATATTATTCATATAACTGTCATTTTTCATACAGCATGATGCTGCCAGTAATACCATGGCACAGTTAACAGGTTTTTATTGGTATTGGTTGAAGACTCTAATCTCCTCTTGATCATGTTATAACATTTTTAACACCGGCCAGAGCAGATTGACAGAGTTTGATGTATTTGCAACAATGCAGCATTTTCTCAATATTGCACTGATCTATGAGCATTATGTTTGTTGAACGCTGGAGTGGCTGTTTTGTGCACAATCTTCTCATTCATGAGGTGATAGTGTTAGAAATTTAATTAAGTTATCAGTACTCTTCTTTAAATGGCTGGTGGGAAATGGGTAAGATTGTTTTACTTTGACAGTTGTGGCCCCTGTCCATTCCTGCACTGCCTCCTACAGCAGCAAATAAAAACAGAGAATTTATCCTCCATTTCCAAACCAATATTTAATCCTATACCAATATTATTCAAAAGATTATCTAGTCATTTTCTCATTGCTGTGCGTTGGAGCTTGCTGCGTGTAAATTGGCTGCTATATTTTCTACATTACAGCAGCAACGAGACTTTGTTTCATTATCAGTAAAGTGGTTAAGGCATCCTGTGATCATGAGAGGTTCTACATAAATGCAAACTTTTCATTCATTCTCTAATCTAGAATTCGGGCTCTGTAAATCGGAACCCCGGCTTCCTTGTTAGAAATGGTGGGCCCCACCTAACTGGGAATTGACCGAGTGTCATTTCAAGCAAGCTGCAAGGAAGGATTCTCTTTGTAAGACCTGATCAGTTTTCTCCTGCCTCCATCACTAACTTGTATCATTAATGATGAACGATACCTCTTCTGCACCCAGCTCACCCTATTCTCCCAATTGTTGAAGGAGGAAGGACTTGGCACTGCTGCGACATCCTGGTTGGTGCAAAGGTGGCCAGGTCCTGTCAACTATGTCTGAAGTCGCCACCTGGGTCATTTCTGTCTCCATGGGGAAAATAAACAGTGTATGAAGAAAGTAAATAATTTCCTTCACTCCAACATGTTAAGTGTCACACTCTTCTCACTCATTCTATCTCTGCTTTGTACCCACCTCTCACCAACATCCATGGCTTACCACTTACGCTATTGTATGCAGCAATCTTTTCTCACTTATATGCTCCCACACGAATAACCCTGCATGTCCTCTGCTCCCTCATTCAGATGGGACACCTCACCACCTTTCCCCAACCCACACCAGCACTAACAGCTGCGCTTTTATTTCTTTGTGTCTTTCCAGGAGAAAACAGCCCATAACAGAATGGAGAGAGCCAAGGCAGAGAGTATGGTGCTTGACATTCAGCACCTCGCTCCCTACAAAGCAAGATATTAGAGCTGGAAAGCAAAGATCAGGTTTGCTGTGGCTGAGACACTGAAACGTCCATGTCCCACCAACCAAATCAGGGTATCCATGCTCTATTGTTTTCTCCTCTTATAAAAGATGTTTATCCCCTTCGCAATTGTTCTCCCACCTACATTCCAAAATGCTACTTCCTATACCCACAATTCCCTCCTGTAGCTGTGGCCCCTGATACCCTCCCTCACTTTGAGAGGCTAACCTCTCCCCCCAGGACTGATGGAAGTCAACTCCTTTGACTCACATAACCAGGCAGCCCTAACTGACAACTGATCAATCACATGAGTGATCTCGTGTGTCCCCCATTCCCTGACTGACTTCCCATGACTCTCTGGACTGTTCGCACCAGGCCCACAGGGTAGACTGTGGCCAGCTCTTCAGATGGCAGAGGTATGGAACCCTGGACCCTCACCACCACCAGCAGCAGACTGACCATGCCAATGCCCCTGGACTGAAATTAACAGCTGCCCTTGACTGACTGTGCTGGGACCTCCTGACTGATTACTACTTCCGTTAAAATTTGATATTTTCTAATTGACCTGTTCAGATGCTATTACACATGTCTGAAGCAGGTAGGACTAGAAACAGGAGCTCCCAGCTCAGAGGTAGGGACACTACCACCGTGCTTCAAGACCCCTTTGCCTCCTAGACTTTGAGATATAGCCACACAGTTGATGCATGTGCAGTGTGCTTGCCTACACAGCTGGCACATGTTGCATGTACGAGACTGTCAGAACATGGTGTCAGAGAGCAGACTATCCACTGACTTGACTGATGACTGCCGGCAACATGTCAGGCTGCCGGGCTTTGTGTGCATACCAAAAGGCAAGTCAAGAAAGAAGTTCTGTGAACCTTAAGCTCTAGCTGAGGAATGAAGTGCTAAAGGGCAAGGCAGAGATGCTGTGAGCATTGAACTCGGCACAAAATGTGTGAATGCTAAGACAGCAAGTGAGGATCCCTGAGATGCACCATGATCCAATTCATGAGATGGGGTCTTGGCAACAACACTGTACTCAAAGCTGCTTCATATTGCAGCAGTGAACTGTGTTGTAAGTGGGTCAACAACGTGCAATGATGATGCAATGAGACTGGTACATATTGGATACCAAGGAAGACTGACATCAGTCAGGGGGTCCCAGCACAGTCAATCAAGGGCAGCCCTTAATTTCAGTCCAGGGGCTTTGGCATGGTCAGTTTGCTGCTTGTGATGGTGAGGGTCCGGAGTTCCAAGGTGTGCATGTGGTCATTAACCATGGAGTATGTCCTGAGATGTGCCCAAGGCGGAGATCTGGAGAAGAAAGCAGCAAGCTGGAGATGCTAGGTAACAGTTCTGACTTCCATATCAAGAATTGTCATTGTCTAGTTTCCATCAAACGAATGGGGAACTTCATAACTTCAATCACGTCTGCACCAAGGCTCTGATTTTCATTCCCAGCTCGGGTGCACAGAGATTGCAGAAATTCTGGCTCTGCAAACCCCACATTTAAATATGGTCACTGGCATTTCCCATCTTTGTTCAGGGTTGATGGGTTGGAGCGCATGATCTGGGAGTAGCGGAGGTGGATAAGGAATCACAAGGTACAAGGGGCAGAAAGCCTGCCTCTGAACACCAACACCTTGGCCAAAAATTAAATTAAAAAGAATATGATATAAAATATTCCTCAAGTACTCATCCCTCATTCCTCCCTCACACCTCCTCACCTCACACAATCATGTCCCAGCCAATGTCGATCTAAGCCTCCTAAAGAATTCTACCTATCCCCATTGCCACTCATATCCCTAAGGCACCCACTTCTCTCCACCCATCCTCCCACGACCGCACATTCCTCCACGTCAACTTAGTGCCTAGCTTCATTCACCAACTTTTTCCCCTTCACCTACCATGCCAACTCGTCTGGAATCCACAACAACCCATGCACCTAGGAGAAGAAATAAACATTTTGTACACAAAAGTTCTGTATTGAAAATGACACACCATTGAGAAAATTGCTTTCATTTATAAAAAACATATTTTAACTGCTGTTGACAGTTCTTGACGGGTTGCACTTTTTGACAGGAAGACATTTCTTGACAAATGGTATTGAACGAGGAGTTTTTGCATCTTTTACACATAATAGTCTCCACAGATAGCAATCACAAAGGACATTTGATTGCATCATCCTTTGATTCTTGACCCTGATCATCAGCGGATCCCTTATTTCCCCCCTCACTGACACCAAATCATCCCTGTCCCCACCCTCAAGATATCCTCAGGTTGTATCTGCTTAGGTGTCATTGATATCCAAAAGACATGCACTGAGAATGGGCCTGCTGTTATCTTGTCCCATCTCCGGACTTCAGGTGCCAGATACAAGGGAATTTAAAATATTACATTAGCAGAAAGAGCTGATCATTTAAGTAGTCAACTGCATCTGTGAACCATAAATGGGGCAACCATCCTCTCAAACCTGCTGCTGCAAAAGTGAATCAGAAGTGTCTGATTCTGGCATCTTCAGCATTTTCTGCATTTCTGGCATCTTCTGGCATTTTAACCATGGCAAAGGGGCCCTCCGTCATGGCAAAAATCTGGACACAATGCTCTGTGAAGCTGACTCTTCATATTAAAGAGTCAATGGATATAATGGCAAACATTGCTTTTAAAGATGGTCAAACTTGCAGCCCTTTGTATTTTGAAGTCCGAGAGTGCCCTCCAGTGTTCAGTGCACATCCTGCCTTGTGAAAAGCTGTGGCAAAGCAGCACATGAGTTAAAGGCAGTAGAGTCAAAGAGTCATAAAGATGTACAGCATGGAAACAGACCCTTTGGTCCAACTCATCCATGCTGATCAGATATCCCAAATTAATTGAGTCCCATTTGCCAGCATTTGGCTCATATCCCTCTAAATACTTCCTACTCATGTGCCCATCCACTTCAGAATTGTGGTCACTCTTGTAATGTAAATACTTCAATAGTTGACAGTAGTAGTGGGATAGGTAGCAGAAAGGTTACCAAGTCTTGATGTTAATAAAATGTGTAGTTTAGTTGGCTATTCTCTGACATTTACCTGTTCGAACTTTAGGATCTGTAAACTTCATCTCATGCTAATCCAACCCTAACTTATCCAGCTAAGGTGCATTGCTTGTTAGCTAATGAAATGTGAATATGGAATTACTCACTAACGACTTGTGAGCAGACAGTCAATAAGAAATAATTCGAGATCTGTGAGTTGAATTTTTAAAATTATTTTTGGGGCCATTGCCCATCCTGAATCCTCTTGAGGCAGTTGGAATAAGCAATTTTCTTAAACCTTTGGAGTGCACGTGATAGAGATCCATCCACAGTGTTGATAGGAAGGCAGTTCCAGATGCTAGATTTTCATTGGCAGAGGGAAGAAAATCAAATTGGGAAAGTTCTTAATCTGGCAGATCAGTCCATTTTAAAAGGGAGACCCTTGCTATTTTCATTCTGGAGAGGCAGAGGCTGAATGGCGCGAGGACTGCTGCCTTCAGAAGCAGGCCTGAGGTGGCAATGGAGTCAGGAGGATGGTGAGCCTGCAGGTTAGACCCATTTAATGGGATAGTTTTAATGAGTATCAAATCCTTACAGCCCCTCACCCACACCATCTCAATGCACCACTACATTCCCATGATTCTGTATCCTCAATGCCTCTCACGTATTGTGCTGACCACTTGCACTGTATCTACTATGAGTGAACCTTAGGAACAATGTTTCTGAATGAAAGCTCTGTTCGATTGTTAGAAGTTTATCTTTTTTACATTTTCATTTCAAACACACTTCACAGTGAAACAAAATTGTTGGTCAGGAAGCCCTCTGGTAGTTCTTTCCATACACACACCAACCTCTGCATGGAAACGTTACCCCTTAGGTCTCTTTTAAATTTTCCCCTCTCACCTTAAACCTCCAACTGCTAGTTATGGACACCCCTACCCAGGGAAAAAGTCTTTGACTATTCACCCCATCCATGTGCCTCATAATTTTATAAACCTCAGCCTCCAATGCTCCTGGGAAAATAGCCCCAGCCTATTTAGCCTCTCCCTATAGCTCAAACCCTTCAGCCCTGGCAACATCCTTGTAATTCTTTTCTGAACGCTTTCAAGTTTCATAACATCTTTCCTATAGCAGGGAGGTTAGAACTGAACTCAGTATTCCAAAAGTGGCCTAACCAATGTCCTGTACAGCTGCAACCTCCCAACTGTTACACTCAAAGTACCGGCCAGTAAAGGCAAATGTATCAAATGCCTTCTTCACTACCCTGCCTATCTGCGACTCCACTTTCAAGGAATTATGAACCTGCACTCCAAGGTCTCTTTGTTTAGCAACAATCCCCAGGACCTTATCATTATTTGTATAAATGCTGTCCTGATTTATCTTAACAAAATGTCCTGCATTAGAGAAAATTGCTCACAACTGGAATGGATAAAAATCTCAGAATCTAGACCCTCTCACCATTTTTAACCAGTTCCCAGGTTGTCTTGACTTGGTGATAAACTGTGACAGGATTTTGACCCAGAAACAGTGAAGGAAAATTGAAATAGTTTGGAAAGTGAGTGAATGAAACATTCTGTGCTTATAGTGGTGAGACATGGAGCAGTTGTTTTCCCTGACTGGGGAATCTAGAATTTGAGACACCATTTCTGGATAAGGAGTCAAGCATTTAGGACTGAAATGAAAAGTAATTGTTTTCATTTAAAGCCTTGGGTAATCTTTGGGTGGAATTTTCCAATTTTTAGCTGAAGTGTTTTGTCGGATAAGATTCTCTTCTGCCACTGCTAAGAGCAACATTCCTCATGCAATCTTCAGCTCTTCACCTCATTACTCATGTAACTGGGGTCTTGGACATCTTTCTCAGATGGTCACTCAGCTGGGTGTATGGAAGTGCTCACCCCTGCTGGGACCATCCAACATTACTACTGCTGGTGCCATTTCTCAAGCCAAATTGCACAGTTCATCAGACTTACAAACCAAGACCTACCACTCACAATATGCTGCTTCAGCCTCTACCTTCAGGACATGGCCCAAAGGAAAGGAAAATGCACTTCCTGCTTTGCTTAAGGTATTGGTGGATGGGTTTTTTCCCAGCTGACTGATACTAATTTCAGCCCAGGTCAGTGCTATATCCCAGGTGAAACAGGACCCCAGGAGTGTAGAGAGCAAGTGAATGATTTTCTGCCTTCAACAATGGTAAATGGTACCATTTTCTCCCTGCTACCTCACACTCACAGGGCCTCCATTCACTACCTCTGCCCCTGCACATGCCTCTGACCAAGACTCATTGACTACAGCTCTTGGTATTGCATGCATGATGCCCAGTCAATGGCTCTCATCAACCTCATCCTCCCAAACTACTAATGCTTCCTGCCACCTGCCCTTCCTACTCACTCATTGGGAGGACACCTTACCACCATTTTTTCTAATGAATCGCCATTAACTGCCCAACGAACCATTTCCTCAAACCCTTTGATTCATTACATGAACAATTGATCGAAGCCCCCCAGACGGATGTCCCCACAGTACCCTGACTGATCCACCTGTAACCCCCAGACTGCTTGCATTTGACCTTCAGGGCTAATCATGGCCCAATCCCTCAACCAGAAGGAGACAAATCCCTGGACTCTAATAAGACCAAGCATCTTAATGGCCACGGCCAGCCCCTTTGTCTATGATGGTACTTGCTTACTGCTTGTAGCCTCCTTCACCCCACTATCCCTTTGGCTTTCAGACATAGCCATTTACTTGGAGCACATGCATTGTGTTTGCTATGTAAATTGTTGGCATATGCTGCATTTGTGACATTGACTTAACATAGAGCTTCACAGTAACATATCCACTCCCTTGACAGTTTAGTGTTCCCTGACATGCTGCTTGCCCTTCCTTTTGTGCTATGAAAGTAATGTGACCCACACAGAGGGTGGGATCCTGTGAGTCAGTGCTGACATCAGCGAGTATGTGTTTGGAAAGCAATGTGAAATATACAGAGGCTGACAGTCTCCAAGTCAGTGTAATGTGAGTAAACACTAAGAAAGCAGGCTAAAATCCATAAGTTGCATCCTGTGCAGATGCATGAGATGTGAGTCCCTGTGTGCAAAGTGACCTGGCAGAAGCACATCGGTCCTCGGCGCCCTTGAGCTCCAAAGTGTTGAGTTGGCTGTGTCCAGTTCTGATCTCCCTTTTATAGTAAGGATATTATTAAGCTGGAGAAGGTTCAGAAGAGATTTACCTGGAAGTTGCTGGGAACGAAGGGTTTGAGTTATGGGGAGAGGCTGGATAGGCTGGGACTTTTTTCACTGGAGCATGGGAGGTTGAGGAGTGACCTTTTAGAGGTTTATAAAATAATGAGGGGCATAGATAGGGTGAACAGCAAAAGTGTTTTCCCTAGAGTGTGTGAGTTCAAAATTAGGGTCATATTTTTAAGGTGAGGGGAGAGAAATTTGAAAAGGACATGAGGAGCAATTTTTTTTACACAGAGAGTGGTTTGTGTATGGAATAAACTTCTAGAGGAAGTGATGGATATGGGTACAGTTACAATATTTAAAAGACGTTTAGATAAGTATATGAATAACAAATGTTTGGAGGGATATGGGACATGTGCAGGCAGGTGGGACTGGTTTAGTCAGGGATTATGGTCACATGGACCAAAGGATCTGTTTCTGTGTTCTATGACTCTGGCTGAAGTAGTCTGTGAGAGTTAGTCTGAGGGCAGGCTGCTTATGTGGTGACACTGGCCGTTTCTTAATACTGACTTGCATGGACGAAGAGTTGAGAAGGCTGGTTGCCATGAAGAATGCAGGGACCATCGTTGTGAAGAAACAGTTGCATGATAGCCAGGACAAACATCTGGTAAGCAGCAGTCACCTGTTACCTGCTCTGATGCACTTGTTGGGAACTTTTCACAGGGAAGGATACAATTAGAGTATAAGGCTTCAGTGAGGTGTAAATGCATGTAAGAAAGGTAATCGCCACTCAAGGGCGAAATTCTGAAGTTGCTATTTCAGGCTTGAGGGAAATTTTCAAAATTTTCTTAGTTTCAAGACTTTGATTTTTATGTTCTCACTGTGTTTTTCCACTTTTCTCATTATTGCTGTTCTTCCTCCATTTGTGTAGGGGCAGGAGTCGGGAGAGAGCGCGAGGGAACCGCTGGGAAAGTAAGCGGCGAGTATAATAACTTTCCATTAGTGCTATGGGGCCTTCATTTTTGGAGGAGGAGGAGGAGACTGGCAGCAAGAGGAAATATAGTCTGGGCAGAATGAAAACCTGAGACATCACAAAAGTGGTGTCTCCCACCCTTCCACCTCTTCCAACCTAAGAATAAAAGGGTAAGTAAGTTATTCTCTAATTTTTACAAATCTTTCAGGGAAGTTTAAATTTAGAGGGGATGGCGGTCAGGGCAGTGCAATGTTCCTCCAGGATGTGGGAGGTAAGAGTCAACAGCAGTGACTCTGCTGACGTCCCCTGTGGGAAGTGCACCCAGCTCCAGCTCCTCAAAGACCACGTTAGGGAACTGGAGCTGGAGCTGGATGAACACAGGATCATTCGGGAAGCTGAGGTGGTGATAGAAATGAGCTACAGGGACATAGTTACCCCTAAGGATGAAGGCAGTTGGGTGACAGTAAAGAAAGGGAAGGGAAGGAAACAGTCAGTGCAGGGATCCCCTGTGGTCATTCCGCTCAACAATAAGTATACTGTTTTGGATACTTTTGGGGAGGACGACCTACCAGGGGTAAGCCATAGGGACTGGATCTCTGGTACAGGGTCTGGCTCTGTGGCTCAGAAGGGAAGGGGGGAGAATAGGAGAGCAATTGTAGTGGGGGATTCAATAGATAGAGGCACAGACAGGCAATTCTGTGAGTGTGAATGAGACAAATGCATGGTCTATTACATCCTGGATGCCAGGGTCCATGATGTCTCGGATCATGTCTTCAAGATCCTTAAGGGGGAGGGTGAGCAACCAGCAGTCATGGTACACATTGGTACCAATGACATAGATAGAAAAAGGACTGAGAATGTGAAAAACGAGTGCAGGGAGTTAGGGTGGAACCTGAAATCCAGGACAAACAGGGTAGTTATCTCTGGATTACTACCAGTGCCATGTGATAACGAGGTAAGAAATAGGGAGAGAGTGCAGCTAAACACGTGGCTACAGGGCTGGTGTAGGAGGGAGGGCTTCCATTATGTGGATAATTGGAACACATTCTGGGGAAGGCGGGACCTGTACAGTAAGGATGGGTTGCACCTGAACCGGAAGGGCACAAACATCCTGGGAGGGAAGTTTGCTCAAGCTATACGGGATGGTTTAAACTAGATCGACAGGGAGTGGGGAACCAGATTTGTAATTCAGAGGATAAGGTATTCAGCTTTCCAACTGACACAACAGGGAGCCAGGTTGTTAATAAAGAAATGCAGTCGATGGAGCAAAATTGTGGACACAGGGATGGTTTGAGGTGTGTATACATCAATGCTAGAAGTATGAGAAATAAGGCAGATGAACTTAGAGCATGGGTCAGTACTTGGAACTACGATGTTGTGGCCATTACAGAAACTTGGGTAACTCAGGGAGAGGAATGGTTGTTGGAAGTTCCGCGATTTAGGTGCTTTAAAAGAAATAGGGAGGGTGGTAAAAGAGGCGGGGGAGTGGCACTGCTAGTCAGGGCTAGTATAGCAGCTTCTGAAAGAGAATGATATGAGTACAGAGTCAGTTTGGGTTGAGGTTAGGAACAAGAGGTTAGGAACAAGAGGTTAGGAACACTTTGTTAGGGGTTTTTTACAGACCCCATAATAGTTGCAGAGAAGTGGAGGAGCGAATTGGGAGGCAGATACTGGAATAAGGTGCAGAAGTCACAGGGTTGTAGTCATGGGTGACTTCAACTTTCAAATATTGATTGGAAACATTTTAGCCGTAATAGTTTAGAGGGAACGGATTTTGTCCAGTGCGTTCAGGAAGGATTCCTGACACACCATGTAGATAGACCAACACGAGGAGAGGCCACTTTGGATTTGGTGCTTGGCAATGAACTGGACCAAGTGTTAGACCTGTTGATAGGAGAGCATTTTGGCGGCAGCGATCATAACTCTGTTACTTTTACAATAGTCATGGAAAAGGGTAGATACATACTGCAGGGTAAGGTTTATAATTGGGGGAAGGGTAATTATAATTCTGTTAGGCAAGAACTGGGTAACATAAAATGGGAACAGATGCTGTCAGGGAAGAGCACTATAGAAATGTGGAGATTGTTCAAGGAATGCATACTGCGTGTGCTCAATATGTTTGCCCCAAGTAGGCAGGGAAGCTGTGGTCGAGTGAGGGAACCTTGGTTCTCAAGAGAGGTCGAACGACTGGTTAAGAGGAAGAAGGATGCTTATATAAGGTTTAGGGAACAAGTTTCGGAAAGGCTCTAGAGGGATACAAGTTAGCCAGGAAGGAGCTGAAGAAAGGGCTTAGGAGAGCTATAAGGGGGCATGATAAAACCTTGGCAAGTAGGATCAAGGAAAACCCCAAAGCTTTTTACACATACGTAAGGAATAAGAGAATGACCAGAGAAAGGGTAGGGCCGATCAAGGATTGTAAAGGGAATTTGTGCACGGTGCCTAAAGAGATTGGAGAGGTCCTTAATAAATACTTTTCTTCGGTATTCACAACTGAGAGGGACCTAGTTGTAAGGGAGGACAGTGTGAAACAGGCTGGTAGGCTAGAGGAGGTGGATGTTAGTAAGGAAGATGTACTAGGGATTTTGAGAAACTTGAAGATGGATAAGTCCCCAGGGCCTGATGGGATTTATCCAAGGATTCTATGGGAAGCGAGGGAAAAGATCGCAGGGCATTTGGCAATGAATTTTTTGTCCTCACGATCCACAGGTATGGTGCTGGAAGATTGGAGAGAGGCAAATGTCATTCCCTTGTTCAAAAATGGGAATAGGGATAATCCTGGAAATTACAGGCCAGTTCATCTTACCTCAGTGGTGGGCAAATTACTGGAAAGGGCTCTGAGAGATAGGATTTATGATCACCTCGAAAGGCACAGTTTGATTTGTGATCGTCAGCATAGATTTGTGAGGGGTAAATCATACCTCACAAGCCATATTGAATTCTTTGAAGAGGTGACCAAACACTTGGATGAAGGTTGAGCAGTAGCATGTGGTATTCATGGATTTAAGAAAGGCATTTGATAAGGTTCCCCACGGTAGGCTCACGCAGAAAGTAAGGAGACATGGGATAGGGGGAAATGTGGCAGATTGGATTAAGAATTGGCTGACCCTTAGAAGACAAAGGGTGGTAGTGGACGGAAAATATTCAACATGGTGCTCAGTTATGAGTGGTGTACCACAAGGATCTGTTCAGGGTCCTGTTATATTTGTGATTTCTGTAAATGATTTGGATGTAGGAGTGGAAGGGTAGATTAGTAAGTTCGCAGACAATACAAAGGTGGGTTGAGTTGTGGATCGTGCGGAGGGCTGTTCTAGGTTACAAAGGGACATCGATAGGATGCAGAGCTGGGCTGAGAAGTGGCAGATGGAATTTAACCCTGAAAAGTGTGAGGTGATTCATTTTGGAAGGACAAATTTGAAAGGAGAATACAGGGTTAACGGAAAAATTCTTGGCAATGTGGAGGCGCTGGCGCAAGAGAATCTTGGGCTTCATGTCCACAGTTCCCTGAAAGCTGCCACCCAGGTGGATAGAGTTGTTAAGAAGGCATATGGTGTGTTAGCTTTCATTAATAGAGGAATTGAATTCAAGAGCCGTGAAGTTATGCTCCAGCTATACAAAACCCTGATTTGGCCACGTCTGGAATATTGTATCTAGCTCTAGTCGCCTCATTACAGGAAAGATGTGGAAGCGTTGGAAAAGGTGCAGAGGAGATTTACCAGGATGTTGCCTGGAATGGAGGGAAGGTCTTATGAGGAAAGGTTGAGAGAGCTAGGGCGTTTCTCTTTTGAACGACGAAGGATGAGAGGTGACTTGATAGAGATGTACAAAATGATCAGAAGTATAGATAGAGTGGATAGCCAGAGACTTTTTCCGAGGGTGGAGGTAGCTATTACGAGGGGCCATAGTTTTAAAGTAAGTGGAGATAGATATAGGGGAGACGTCAGAGGTAAGTTCTTTACTTGGTAGAGAGTGGTTGGGGCGTGGAATGCATTGCCGGAGAGGGTAGTGGAGTCGGCCTCATTAGGGACATTTAAGCAGCTATTAGATAGGCATATAGATGATAGTATAAGGTAGGGGTGGAGGTTAGATAGACCTTAGGTTTAGGGTAAAAGTGCGGCACAACATCGTGGGCCAAAGGCCTGTACCATGCTGTACAGTTCTATGTTCCATGTTCTATGTTCTTGCCAGAACTGTTGATGAAGAGTCACTGGACTTGAAACATTATCTCTGCTTTCTTCCCACAGATGTTGTCAGACCTGCTGAATTTCGCCAGCAATTTCTGTTTCTGTTTCAGATCTCCAGTATCCATAGTTTTCTGTTGTATTCTAGCAGTTTTGAAAAGCCTGTTACAGCCAGTAATAAAGGGGAAAACATCTTCAAGCAAATAATGAGATCAGTGAAAGCCTATTAGCAGCTAAAGGGAGAAATCCAAATCAAGAATCCACAAAATTATCGTACATCTAGAACGGACTTGATCCCTTAAGTGGAAGAACATAAATGTTTTCATTTTCACCTGGAGAAATAGGCTGAAGAGCACCGTAAAGCCTTCTAACACTGAGTTAACGATATTCAGAATTATTTACTCAACAATAAAGTTAAACTTCAAGTCCAAATTAATTTAAAAAATACTTGGAAAAGTAAGTGTCTGAAGTAAAAATGCTTATTGTAAATTGAAGTATCGGAGCTTGAACAGCAAAGTTAGTTAAACCTTGATTCACACAACGGTTTTAATGAGAAATTCAAGTTTTATTTAGCAACAAAGAATTATCGATTCATACAGTGTAGAAGAGGCGCTTCGGCCCATTGAGTCTGCATTGACACATGAGAAACACCTGACCTTCGATCTAATCCTATTTACTAGCACTTGGCCCATAACCTTGAATGTTATGATGTGCAATCCAGGTACTTTTTAAAGGATGTAAAACAATTTGCCTCTATCACCATCCCAGATGGCACATTCCAGACAATCACCATCCTCTGGGTAAAAACGTTTTTCCTCACATCCCCCGAAACCTCCCCCCCCCCCAGCTTGAACCTGTGTCCCCTCATGACGGATCCTTCAACATAACTGAATAATTGGATGAAGAAAAAGAAAAGAATCTGAACATGTGGTGTCAAATTTGGCGCAAAAACACTTCTGACGCAGGAAAAATTGGAACAAATGATGTCGTGGCAGACATCTTTGGTACAGTCCAAAACTCACTGAATGTCATCAAGTGAAACCACTTTGAGAAATTTCTACCCACAGATCTTTGGAAAATCCTTCATCCAGTTGGAAAAGGATGTCTTTGCTTATCTCGATAAAGAGAATAGGGAAGGCAATGGCCCAGTGGCATCGTCGCTAGACTGTTAATCCAGAAATTCAACAAAGATTAACAGCTGCTCCTTCTCCTCTCGCTCCATGCCCCTTGTACTCCTGTGCACCTCAATCAGATCACCCCTTAGTCTTCTCTGCTCCAAAGAAAACAACATAAGCTTATCCAACCTTTCCTCATAGTTTAAATTTATCCATCCCAGGCAGCATCCTGGCGAATTTCCTCTGCAACCTTTCCAGTGTAATCACAGCCTTCCTGTAATGTGGTGACCAGAATTGCATACATACACCTGCTGTGGGCTCACCAAAGTTCTATACAACTCTAACATGACTTGCCTGCTTTTGTAACCTACACCTTGATTGATAAAGGCAAGTATCCCATGTGTCTTTTTCACCATCCAATTAACACGCCATTCTGCTTTCAGATATCTGTGGACAAACACTCCAAGGTCCCTTTGATCCATAAAATTCTTGGTATCACGCTGTACATTGAATACCTGCTTGTCAAATTACTCCTTTCAAAGTGTAACACCTCACACTTCTCAGAGTTAAATTCCATCAGCTGCTTATCTGCTTATTTGACCATTCCATTTATGTTTTCCTGTAGCTGAAGACACTCAGCCTTACTGCTAACCACCCAACTAATCTTTGTGTCACCCACAAAAGTAACAATTTAAGCCCCCCCCCCCCCCACCCCCAACCACAGTCATCTGTGTCACTTACATAAATGATGAAGAATAGACGACCCAGCACAGATCCCTGTGGTACATCACTGGACACTGGCTTCCAATCACTAAAGCAACCTTCTTTCATCACCCTCTGTCTCCTATAACTGACCCCATTTTGAATCTACTTTATCGAATTACCCTGCATTTGCTTTCCTGCGAAGTCTCGTGTGGGACCTTGTCAAAGGCTTTACTGAAAGTTTTAATGATTTTATTCATGAAAGTACAAATAATTGGATGAAGAAAAAGACAAGAATCTGATCATGTGGTGTCAAATTTGGCGCAAAACACTTCTGACGCAGGAAAAATTGGAACAAATGATGTCGTGGCAGACATCTTTGGTACAGTCCAAAACTCACTGAATGTCATTGAGTGAAACCACTTTGAGAAATTTCTACCCACAGATCTTTGGAAAATCCTCCATTCATTTGGAAAAGGATGTCTTTGCTTATCTTGATAAAGAGAATAGGGACGGCAATGGCCTAGTGGCATCATCGCTGGACTGTTAATCCAGAGGCCCAGATAATGTTCTGGTGACCCAGGTTCGCATCCCATCATGGTAGATGGTGGAATTTGAATTCAATAAATATCTGGAATTACGACTCTAATGATGACTTTGACTCCATTGCCGATTGTTTGGAAAAACCCATCTGGTTCACCAATCCCCTTTAGGGAAGGAAACTGCCATCCTTATCTGGTCTGGAATGTGATTCCAGACCCACAGCGCTCTTAACTGCCCTCTGGGCAATTCAGGATGGGCAATAAATGCTGTCTAGCCAGTGATGCCCTTATCCTGTGAATGAATTAAAAAAAACACTAGATTGATTAAGTAAATCTGAACTACAGCAGAAACGTAAATGGCTTTCAGTTTTTGTACCGCTGAAATGGTCAAATTCTATCCATGATAATCCAGATCAAGAAGAGCAACTTCAAGTGTTTATGAACAATAGTCAACGCAACAAAACTCTGCTGTACTGATCTTTCCACCAGAGAAATACAAGCTGTCAGCTCCATTTGATAGATCGACAAATTGATAAATATGGACAGCACAATTTCTAAGATTTCAAATAACTTGGACACCAAATCAAATGCAAAACAGTTTGGCACACTTCTCTACTCTATGGGACGAACATCAGATCATATGTTACGTAGACAACAGATCAATGAAGAATAAATTACATTTGACAACATCGTAAATTTGATTAATATTTCAATTCAAAAACAAATAAGGCCGTGGCAAGATCATACTTCAATCGCAGATACAAACTGCCAGTAGGGTCCAGATTTATTAACAACGTATGTACTATCTGAACTTTGCAATTTGGGAACTTACAAAAGGCTCACTTGCAGTTGGATTGTCATTTTTGTTAGATAAATCAATTACTGAACTTCCTCAATCAAAAGAGGATCTAACTCTCGAACTGTAAAGTTTTTAAAATAGCAATGTTCTAGAAAATTGACTTGTATAGCAGAGTTGAGATAATTGTTCAAGCAGTATTATACAGCAAAAGTTCAACTTAATGTGAACATTCTATAGATTGTGTTGACAAATTACAGCACAATAAACCATCTGACTAGACAAGGCAGGCATCACATCTGAACAATATACCACATTTGACAATCAACATAAAATCCGAACCAGCGCATTACTGCAGTATTTCGATAGGTGTGGTTGCAAAATTCCATACCAACAAAGACAAAACTGTTCAGCCTTCCTCTAGCAATGTTCCCATCACAGCAAAGAGGTCTCGGCAATGTGTTACAGTCTGAAGAACATACCCAACAACAAGTCAAATCTTTTCAACTCAATATGTACATTGATGCCTTCGAACAGAACTTTGCACAACATGTCAACATTGCAAGTGAACAAGCTTCACATGAAGAACAGCAATGCAACTAACAACAACTAACCCTAACCCTAACGCAACTTCATTTTTCCAACAGAACAAACAAGGGTATCCAACACTAATAATGGAGCAGAAGAAATGTAACCACATCGGAATTCTTACAGACTCCTGAAAGTTCCTTCAGCCAGATCTACTGAATGTTTGATATAACAGAAGCCAAAAAAGAGCTTGCGAAACCACCAACTTTATCTTGTGTTCCTATATCTGCTCTGTTCCAATCCACCTATCATCACAGGTAAATTAAGTTAAAGTCATGGGGGATGCTCAGGAGAGATAAGAAAGAAATACACAGTAAATATTGTAAAAAAGGTAATCTAGGGAACTCAATTGAGAATGTATGTAATTATTAATCAAAGTTTGTGAAAGTGAGAGTAAAGTTGATGAGGGGTGTCATGTAAGGGCTTCAGGGCCCTGGGGCAACCTTGCAATGATATTTCAGAGCTGTGCATCACTGTACCACAATAATAATGGAGTTAGAATGCACTAGACCTTCACAGACTCGAGACCAGAATACAATATGGACATGATGACAAAGAGAAGATCAACTAGTCCTTACCAAATGTAACTAACATAATTGAAACTCATGCAGACATTTCTTCCTACTTTTCCTGAGACTTTCATCATTTCTGCCTGTTTAAAGTTGCTATTGTCTTTAAAGCCCAGGCATTAGCTAATCACCTTTAGCGTTGTTCAGCTGTGTCCAACAGAACACCCACAAATATGTCTGAATCATAGAAATGAGCTCTGATTATGCAATGGAGATGTCAGTGCACCTCCAGTGTATTCTAATCTATCAGTTTCCTGATCGTGCTGGGCATGAAAGATTGGCATTTCTGAACTGGGAAGAAACCAAACTTATCAGTTCAGCAAATCATGTGTTCCCTGAATCTGTCAGTAGTCTAAGGATTTCTGTTTGTCTTTATTTTACAATGTGACAATCTAACTTACCTGTCAGGAACAAGGCGACTTGAGCTGCCATTGATAGGAGCAGAGAGTAAAATTGAATGTGGTGTTAAGGGGGATCAGATTTCCTGTTTCTGGCAGCTTGGGTCAGCTTATAACCAAAGTTGGGAAATTCCATGGATCTGCAGGCAGCTGAGGATAGTTGTCTCTGTATGAATCACTATACAGAGCAGCACATATGTATCCATGATCAAAAGTAAAAACTTCAAAAAGCACAATGACAATTGCTTATTCAAAACCTGCAAAGAAAAACGTTCTGATTTTCCGTTGTAATTTTGATGATGTGTTTCCACTTCATTAGATTCATTAACACTTTAAATTTTGCATCCCTAATATTAGCAAAACTTAAAAAAAGGATTTCGTGCTATCACTTTGTTCAAATTGTTTGCTGAATTAAGGGGCAAATTTCAGCTTCCTTGATTTAGATATATGACCATAGCCATTAAATGGCAGTAGGAGGTATTGAGAGATAGTGGGGCCTGCGGTCACTTTTGTTTCTGTTTGACCTGTCTGTTTTTGTGGTCAGTTGATGACCACAACTGTTGGTTTTGCTGCGCGGTGAATACTTGACAAATTACCTGTGAACTGCTTCTTCATGTACTTGAGACCTTTTCTCAAAGGCTCATTTAAGGTCAATTTCAAATTTTAACTAGCAGCATGTTCACTCAGACAGAAGATATCTAACTGCTTGGCTCTGATAATACTGCTAATGCACCTGGATGTAAACGCCACGCAAGAGGCTAGCTGAAAAATCATGGGATGTTTTTATAGCTACTTGCTTTCATGTTAGCAAGGAACACCACTTCCTTTGGCAGGCAACAAAAGATGACTGGAGAATGCTGATGCTATTACACACAGTTATTGTCTTCATTACATTAGTTTACTGCCAGGACTATCAGTATGTAGTTTACATTATAATATGTAACAATGGTTCTGGGCCCAATTACAGAGAAGTCCCCAAGCACTCCTCTACGCTGACTGCATTTTGAATTCTGGTTAAAGTTTGTCTAACCACACGAACGATTGCACAGCTCTCTTAAATACATTTGTCCGTGCCATTCACACTTCCGTTATCTTAACGACCACTTTCACCTAGGTCCAATGTTTTCCTATGCTCACTCTGACGTGGACGTTTAATTCCCCGCGCATTATTTTGACTTTGGCATTTAATGCCTTTTCTGAACTGCTTAGGTCCCTGACACTGTAATATTGCTAATGCATAAATTAATCATATTTATTGGCTGACAATTAACAGATTACTGTTACATGTTAAGAGTTGGAAATTTGAATTTCTCTACAGGAAATCACTGTTTGAAGAAACCTAAGGCCTCACTTGCTGACAACCAGAAGCATGCCACAGTAACAGGGAAATCTTTCCAATGTATTCAAATCAAGAATGATAAAAACTAACAAACACCTAAAAATGAAAAACAAAATGGAAGTGTATATTTGATGAGGAGAAAAAGAGATTAAACACAGTAGAATCTGTGAGTTTTGTTTACAAAAGTTACCTTAACATTGCACATGCAAATACATCATTCATTGGTGTCAGCAGACGGTTCATTCATGAAAATGGGTGATAAACAATCCTTTAATAGCAGAGTGTTGATCAGCATTGATCAGAGCCTCTTCTAGTTGCAAATTTTGGAACAATCATATGTCACTGCAACAGGCAGTCTTTAATTGCAAATGAATTCTATTGCAGTTCTTACTTACACTGCCACAGTCACGTTTTAGTGATACTGTGGGGATAATATTGATTCATTCTTCTCTGTACTTACTTGTTTTTGTTTATAACAGGCTTGCATTTCCCTCTGCTGCTACCATTTAATTGTGAAAATTAGTTGCAAATTGGAGCTATTTAGAGAATGAAAAATTGTTTCCACTTATGGGTCTGGAGATGACTTAGAGTGAATGTGCTTGTATGACTACCACTGCCTGCGGAGAGTTAGTAGGTTATGTGGTGCACATTGAAAATAGTGCTGCAATGATTGGCACCATTGGCTAGTTTAGCAACTGGAGATATGTTGTGGTATTACAATCTCCAAAAAGACAGCATATCATTTTTCAGTAAAACTATCATTTCCTGTTATGTGCAGGGGCCACAAGTTATATTTTCCACTGAAAACCTTGTGTATGCTGTTAACATCAGGTTAAAATAAACTTCCTGCCACAATATAAAGATGTGCAACTTTCTCGTGCTCAAAGTATTGTGATAAAGAAAGATTTTGTAATAATAATGGAAAATAAAAACTTCAAAATATGATTAAGTTATCAATACTCAGGCAACAAAATATATGATTATGAACTCTGAAAAAAGTGCAACAATACCACACCAGCATTTGACACATTTGTATAGATATATCTGGTTTACTATACATGATGAACTTCATCAATTTATTTTAAACAGACTAGGGCCCTTTCATCATTCCAGTCCTATGCCCTCCTTTGCTTCTAATATTCACCTTTGGTATAGTCCTGCCTTTGCTTCATTTACGTGTTGGTGTTATCCATATTCATCGGCTCACTTTGCTTATACATGCAGATGCCACACAGCCTTATTTCTGTGCCCTCTAAGCTGCCGTGTTAACTCTCTTCTTCGCTTAGCAAAATTCTGGAAATTGCAGAAATTCTTCAACTTGAATAGAATTCAGACTGAAATCACCGTTTTCACAATCTGGGTAACTGTGCTCATAGTTGCATATCTCACTTGCTCGGTCAAGCTAAACTTGAGAATGTAGAACCTCTCAACCCTGAGCTGAGCTTTGAAGCTCAACCACAATACATCATTAAGATAATCCATTGCCACCTCCAAAACATAACTGCTTCCTTCCCTACTTATTCTCCACATGACTGAAATCATCTTCTAGGTTTTCCATGTAATTCCAGGCATTTCATGTCTGAATTGGTGATCCAACTCATCTATTTTGTTTTTTCGTAAATTTCTTCATGGGAAGTGGGTTTTGCAGGTTGGGCCAGCATTTAGCAAGCATTAAGCGAGTACTGGGGAAAGAATGATAAAGAAAGAAAATGCCCTGTGTTGAGAGAGCAGGGATTGCAGGGAGGTTGACCAAATTGACCAGTGCACCATGGTACAGATGGGCATTCATGTTGGGGGAATAAAAAGAAATGTAGTACTGGTGGTGAGCAGTATAATTAAGGGATAAATGTTGTTCACTCTTAGCTGGAGTGTAAATCCCAAAAACAGTGATGTCCGCCTTGTGTCTGGATTACGGACATCTCTTTATGCCTGGACAGCAACTTATATATGAGCAAGAGTTGGCCACTCAGCCCTTTCAGCCTGCTCCACTATTTCATAAGATCATGACAGATCAGATTTTAACCTCAAATCTACATTCCTGCATATCCCCAATAATCTTGCAACCCTTTAGCAATCAAGAATCTATTTACCTCTGCCTTAAAAACAATTAAATATTTTGTATCCACTGCCTTTTGAGGAAGGGAATTCCAAAGACACTTCAACCCTCTGAGCGAGAGGGGAAAAGATGCCTCATGTGTCTTAAGTGGGAGACCCTTATTTTTAAACTATGACTCCTATTTCTTGATCCTCCCACAACAGGAAACATTCATTCCACATCCACCCAGTTAAGGCCCCTCAACATCTCATGTGTTTCGATTAATTCACCTCCGACTGTTCTAAACTCTGGAGACTGGTCTGTATAGCTTTTCCTCACAAGGCAATTCATTGGTTGAGTGGTCTACGAGACCTTCTCTGGATTGCTTCCAATGCATTAATATCTTTCCATAAGAATGGTGACCATTACTGTACACAGTATTCCAGATGTGGTCTCACAAATGCAGTGTATAGCTGAAGCATAACCTCCTTACTCTTACATTCAATTCCCCTTGCAATAAAAAGTAAAACTTGAGGGAAGAAGACAATGTACATGCTGGCACCAACAATGTGTGTAGAACGTAAGAAAGATGTCCTGTTTAGGGAATATGAATGATCAGAGGCTAAGTTTAAAAGCAGAAGCACAATGGTAATGATCTCTGGATTAGTTCCAGAGCCCAAAATAATTAGCAAAGAAGCAGTAAGATCAGAGAGCAGAATGCCTCACTCAAAGATTAGAGTGGGAGAAACAGGTCTCAATTTATGGTTTCTAGTACCCTTACAGGTCAAGAGGGAGATGTACCGTTGAAATGGTCTTCACTTGAACTACACTGAGATCAGCGTACCGATGAATTGAATAACTAGGACTATCAGTAGGACTTTAATAAAAATATAGTTAAAATGGAGGATGGTTCAGGTGAAGGGAAATTTAGAATGTTAATGAGAAAGATCAAGCAGAATAGTGAGAGACAGTAAGAACTGCCGATGCTGGAGTCAGAGATAACAGTGTGGAGCTGGAAGAAAACAACCGACCAGGCAGCATCAGAGGAGCAGGAAAGTTGACGTTTCGGGTTGGGACTCTTCTTCAGAAATGATCAGTCAGATGTAACAGGAAGGGACAAAATGTGGAAACATAACACTGTACCAGGAAATAGGCTCAGATTCGGTGAGAAATTGTAAAGGATGAAATTGAAGCCCCTTTATCTAAATGCAAGTAGCATTTGTAACAACCTGGATGATAGCACAAAGAAAGATGAAGATTGTATATATTGACGGACATTATAGAGATGTGGTCTGAAAGAGACCAGGATTAGGAGCTGAACATTCAATCTGCTTGACATTTTGGAACGATAAGAAGAAAGGAGATGGAATAGCTCTGTCAGTAAACTATGAGATCAATACAGTACTGAGAAATGATCTTGGCCACGAAAATTGAGATATAGAATGAATTTGGGTGGAGACAGGACATAGCAAGGGGAATAAATCATTTTCTAAGAAGTCACAATCTATTTACCCTTTAACAGTAGTAAAGCATAAATCAAGAGATCATGGAGGATGGTCAGCAAAATACTGCAAGAATTGCAGGTGACTTTAATACTCATATGAACTGGACAAATCAAATGGCAAGGGTTGTCATCAGGATGAATTCATAATGTGTATTTGGGATAATTTCTTGAAATAATAAGTTGTGGAACCAATAAGCAAATTAGGCTGTTTTAGATCTAGTGGTATGCAACGAGATTGGACTTATTAATGATCTCACAGTAAAAGATCTTCCACGGAAGAATGACCATGACGTGATAGAATTTCATGTAAAGTTTGTGCTTGAGAAACTTGTGTTTAGAACCTAACGAAATACAATTATAGACTTATAAAGATGGAGTTGTCCAAAGTGCTTTCGGAAAATGGACTTGAATAAACATAGTCGCAGACATTTAAGGAGATATTTCATAATTTTCAACAATGAATGATAAATTCGATTGAGAAAGAGAAACTTCATGAGAATGATTAACAAACTGTGGCTAATGAAGGATGTTATTGATGGTATCAAATTGAAATAAGAGACAAACATTATTACAAAGGTGAGTGGGAGGCTGGAAAGTTGGTGTGATTTTAGAAACTTGCAAAATAATTACTAACCATAACAAAGAAAGAAAGGGAAAACAGATGAAATTAAACTAGCAATAAATACAAAAAGATTAACAGTTTGTGCAAGTATATAAAAAGAAATAAAGCTAAATGTTGGTACCTTAAAGTTTGAGATTTGGAAATGAACACCAAGAAGTAAGGAAAAGGCAGACTTTGATGAAATATTTTATATCTGACATCACAATAGTTGAGGATTGATTTTCTTAGGGGTCAGAGATGGCTCATCCTTCTTGTCATGTCTTTCTCACTGTAATATATGTTTGTGAAAAATTATGAAATATCCCCTCAAATGTCTGCCACTGCTTATCTTCTATACATTGTTCCAAAAGTATCTCAATAATAATGGGGTGGGGGCAGCACTGCAGCTCAGTAGTTAGCACTACTGCCTCACAGCGCCAGGGATCCGGATTCAATTCCAGCCTCAGACGACTCTGTGTGGAGTTTGCACATTTTCCCTATGTCTGCATGGGTTTCTTCCAGGAGCTCTGCTTTCTTTCCACAGTCCAAAAATGCGCAGATTAGGGGATTTGGCCATGCTAGATTGTGTCCAGGGATATGCGGGCAAAATGGGTTAGCCATGTGAAAGAATTGTTTCAGATATAGTAGGAACTGCAGATGCTGGAGAATCTGAGATAACAAGGTGTAGAGCTGGATGAACACAGCAGGCCAAGCAGCATCAGAGGAGCAGGAAGGCTGACGTTTCGGGCCTAGACCCTTCTTCAGAAATGCAGAGTTACAGGCATAGGGCACAGAGGTGGGTCTCTGGGTAGGATGCTCTTTGGAGGGTCAGTGCAGACTCAATGGGCTGAATTGCCTACTTCCACACTATAGGTTTTCTATGATAAAGCAATCATTATAATTAGTAAAATGTTGTCAGGAAACTAATAGGACAAAAGACTGACAAATCCCAATGAACTGCAGTATATGGTCTTGGAGCATTGATTGTAATTAAACAAAAATCTCATGATTCTGAAAAGGTTGCAGTGGATTGGAAAACCGTCAAAGTAACGGACCTATTCAAGAAAAGACACACAAAAATAACAGGGGACTATAACCCAACTAGCCTAATATCCATCACTGGGAGAAAAAATACTTGAATCGATTATTAAGGAAGCAATAGTAGGACATTTGAAACGTCTTTATTTAACCAAGCAGAATCAACAAGGTTTTATGAAATAAAATTGTTTTTGATAAGTTTATTGGAGTTCTTTGAGGATGTAACAAAAAGGGTGGACAAAGGGGATCTGCATTTGGAGTATCAAAATAATTTGGCAAGATGCTCCATAAAAGGTGTCAACACAATAATAAAAACATATGGTGTTGTGTGTCATATATTAGAAAGGATAGAGCTAACGAAAACAGAAAATTGGGATGAATGGATCATTCCAGGTTGTAAAAGCATGCGCCACAGTGCTGCAGCTTCAACTATTTATATTCCATATTATAACTGAATGAAGGGGCTAAGGTTTGTGGTCAAATTTGCTGATGATACGAAGATAGGTGAGGAAGTCAGATAGAAGTGGGTCACAAGTAGCTAGATTTTCATTACCGAGATGGATAAGCTTGACCTAACCTGGCACAATGAAGCGGTTTAAAAGGTTCTGTAAAATTAATCAGAGATAAAAGGTACTGCAGATGCTGGAGAATCCGAGACAACAAGCATGGGGCTGGATGAACACAGCAGGTCAAGCAGCATCATAGGAGCAGGAAAACTCGACGTTTCGGGCCTAAACCATTCATCAGAAA